>CM022479.1:1003862-1018008 GCA_011952105.1 Coreoperca whiteheadi
ATAAAAACTAAAAGGTGAAAAAAAAAAGGGGCCTAAACCCAACCAAAAAAGCTCAAAAAAGAACCACCCTTTTTTAAAAAAAAAAAAAAAAAAAAGAGGTCTGAAACCAGGATATTCATGGCCACAACTGCATTCACAGTAACTGCTGTGAATGGATTCCAATGTCAGGAAAAAAAAACATGTTAAAACATACCAAACTTCTCAAGTCTTACAGCGCAATCGGGTTCAAGTTGATCCATATGTCCTATCGCTTTTGTTGCCTCGTGGCTCAGAGAATGAGCCAAAAGTAGAGATGTAAGCTTGGATTTCTTGGATAGTGGATTTTTCACATTTAGAGTTGTGTTTTTTTTTTTGAAAGGGATGACTTTTCTCTTTTCAGTACAGACGGCACCTATGGATGATGACCCTGACAGCCGCCACAGAGCAGCCGCAGGTGGATTCACCACCATGTGGAGTACGTGTCTACACACTGTTGTTTTCTTTACGTTCTCGGTAGCTTCGTGGACGCCTTTGCTCCTCTAGGTGGTCTCAGTGCAGCAAAGGCAGCTGTTGCAGTGAGGTGATATCTGGGCCATGAGGAGGTAGACCAGTAAGCACAGCCTCCGCTGCCTCTTTCGCACACAAACCCTGACCGAGTCCAAACATTTAAGCACACAATGGCATGAATGAGGCTCGCACCACAGCAGAGGTGGAAAGCTGTTTTTCCAATGCTCTACTTACTGAATAGAAGTTTGAAAAGCTCAGGCTCTGCCTCCCAGTGGGGAAGAGAGAAGATGGGATGGTAATAACTAGAAGCAGGTGCAGGGATGAGGAGGGGGAGGGAAAGTAGCTGGCTACGTAGCCGGGATGTGCAGAGGTTTTACTGGAGAAGTTTCAGCTCTATCCACTTCCTAATCCCCATAGGTCTAACTGGAATACCTCCACCATGACGTGATGGGCTGGATTGTGTGTGTGTGTGTGCGTGATGCAGTTGGAGGAGGCTCACGTGCAAACATATGCAGGGGGCTTAGCCCATTCAGACGATAAAAAGGGTTCTTGTATAGCCTGGTGGAGTGTGCGTGAGGGTCCTCCAGCGGTGCATGAGCATGCAAGAGTGCACTTGAAATTAAGGGTGTTTGAGCACATGCAAACACACACACAAACACGGAGCATTTGGAGACCCATACCGCAAGTGGATTTCTACGGTTGTTGAAATGACATGCAGATGATGCGTGCGTGCAGTTCTTGAGCAGTAAAGCAGAGGAGGATGAAGACGAAAACGGGTGGAGGAGGGGATTGGCAAAACGTTTTCCTCCAGTCTGATATAACCGTTTATCTTCCCATAGAGCCTCAGATTGAGTCAGGCTTGTGTAGCTGTTAGGACATGTGGCTCCATAGTTTGTGCTCACAGACGTATGTTTTGGCACTGAAATGTTGTCAGGAGGAGTCTCAGTGAATGTGTGCTACAGCAGCATGCATTAAGTCTGGATTTGTACAAAGATACATGTAAACACAACTGGCGGGCTACGCAGAGAAGGGTGATATGCACTGAAGCAGGTGCGCACGCCTCTCAAATGTCACCAGCGTCATGTGGACCTGAGTGTGACGCGAACGGATTGGTTGACCCAACTCCTGTCAGGAGGTGAGTTTGAAGACGTCCTCTAGACTAATCAATGAATCAAAACTAAATGATTGTCAGATTCATCGATAATGAACATAATCCTTTGCTGCAGCCCTACTACGGACATTCACCTGCACTATGGGATGTGTTGGAAATTTAGAGTGCAGCCTATGAGTTTAGGAGTCTGGTATCGTGAATAGACATAAAGACTGTGGCCTCTTAGGCTCTCCAAATTACTGCAGCTACAGTAACTCGAAAGCATTGTGAATCTTTTTCATTCACATTGACCTATATACAGTGTGTGTGTGTGTGTGTGTGCGCGCAGCCTCTCAGCTGTTTGGCTGTCTCGGTTTCTTTCTCCCTACCTTGTTTCAGTCAGAGCACTGTTTCTGTTGCTCTCTCGGTCTGTGGCGCTGCCCGCCCAGTCTCCTCCAGGCCTGCATGTCCAATAGATCGGCGAAGAAGAGAGGAGAGCTCCTTCATGGCCCTCCAGGGGTCGTTTCAGATGGAGAGGCCGTTCCTGACGTCTTGTGTATTCAGTGAAAAAAGAGCAGGGCCAGCGGGGGGTTGACTGTATCTCCTGGGCCTCCTCCTTAATAGAAACCCTTCTCTTTCTTCCACCCCCCCCCCTTCCCCTTGTTTTCATGATCCTTGGAATGCACTCTGAGGCTGCAGGAACTCAAGTGGCTGACGGGGGGCGCTCCTATTACCTCCTTTCTCTTTCTTTCTCCACTGCGCCTTTCTTCCCCAGTCCTTTTTTATCTTTTTCTCCCCGAGACAGGTCTAAGGGGTAAGTTTCTTCAGAAAGCAGCTTGGGCTGTGCTGTATTTATTCACACTCAGGCCTCTTCCCTCTTGTATGTTTGGAAAGACCATGCAGCTTGAAACCCTCCGTCCACCCCCCACATTGCTCTGGTTTCTTAAAAGGCTCTCCAGCAGTGCCACAGCTCTTTGAAAAGATGGTGCCTCTGAGAGAGAGAGAGAGAGAGACGTGACAGCATCGAAAAGCTTGGCGTTTGGTGTGTATATAGCCGGTAGCCCCAAAGAACGTTGGGGGAGAAGCAAATTAATGGCATCAGACAGCCTTGTGACAGGACACCCCATTATGTGACAGCCGCACAAAGACTCCGAGACTAGATTTCAAAGGCAAAAAAAAAGGTTACATATATATTAAAAAAAACACGTTCACAATCCTGTTTACCCCCTCCTTCAAAAAGTAGGCCTCTCTCCAGCACTTTTCGTAACCCACGTAATCCACGGTTCTAAAACCAGCTCTTAACGCCTTTTTATTTTCTTTGCTTTTCACAAGAGCTGCGGTAAGATGAGATGAGATTTGAACATTTTATTGATTTATTGTTCAACAAAAGGTGGGACACCTCCTTGGTGGGGTATCATGTAAGTACTGTGGCAGGCTGATTTGAAATAAAAGGGTTTCAGTTTTTAGCACAATGCCACAGCAAAACTGGAAGCAGTATAAATAAAAATGGCAAAGAAAATAGTAGAAGTGCAGACTGTTGGCAAGATGTGCCAACCAGAGTTGTATTGTTTGTATTTGTTCATTCTGTTCTTCATTTGCCTTTGTTGTGCAGACTAAGCTACACACTTGTGAAGGTTTTTATTCATGCTAGCATCCGGCTGTAGGGATGGCAATGACAGTCCGGCAACTGTTGGATGGATTGCCAGGAAACCTGGTACAAAAATGTGGTCGTTTTTTTTCCACTTGATGGAGTGGCACAAAATTAGGTACAGACGTTCATGCTCCCAGACAGTGCTTCCCTACCGCCCCCAGAAAGCGGACGTTTTTGGTTCAGAGAAGAAACTATTGAAATTAGAGCTTTGCTACGAAGACACTTGGAGAAAATTGGTGAATGCCACAAATTCTCTTAAATCACTAGTGCGTGCCACTTAGGAACAAATCTGTTTAAGCGTTTCGTGCATGAGGCTCAAAGTCCACATACTAGCTTCCAACTGCATCTCTTCCTCAGAAGAGCAGGTCTGCTCAGTCCAAACAGCCCCGTATCACTAGGAGTTCCATTCATATTGGACCACTGTGCGCCTCACGACATACGTCCAGTGCCCAGTCAAAGTAAGGGCGTGGAGGTGGATCGGTATTTTATCCCGCTTGAATGCAGGACACCGGAGTTCGCATCCTGTCACAGATGTCGTCAGCGATCATAATCGGGGGGGTTTGCAGTCCAATATGATTGTTCTTGTCTGGCGATCAGATTGGTCAAACAGGATGCAATGTGTGGGTGTAGCACCTCTTATGGTGCTGAGTAATGGAAAGTAATGTAACAAGTCGTGTTCTTCCATTTGCTGTTGAGGAATCGAATTGCTTTCTTAAAAAGTAATGTGGAATGGTTAATTTGTTACGTTCGTCAAGTATCTTGGCCAACACTGCTCAGTGTTCAGGTGAAGTTCCTTTAAGCCCTTTAGGGTAAGGACAAAAACAAAGAAGCAGAAACTATCTCCCACAGTGCAAAGCCTTTTATAAAAAGAGTGGAAAAATCAGGACACGAGATGACATCACTGTTGGCGACGAGCGTAACCCCACGCCTTAGCTCAGTCCGTCCAGAGAATCCACCTCCCAGAGCCAAGCAGAGTGCTGGATCCTGGCCGCAGGCCTCCCTCTACAATAATAATCCCGTATCCATCACACACTTCATTCTGAGGTGGCTTTCTCCAAAAAACTGGACAAGGTGACGGTTTTGCAAATGGCCCAGACCCAGATATAATTTATTTGCATGACGGGATTGGCGTTGATGCTTTTCCTCAAAAGTAAAGCTGACATTTCAAGTTCGGTTTTGCAAATGGTCGGGGCAAGGAAAACAAAGTAGACAAATCACCTCATTTTCTCCCACCCTGAGAGAATTAAACATGTGTGAAAGGCATTATGGTCAGGGTTGAGCAGCCTTCCCAGTTGGTTGGGATGGATGTGGACGGTTATCGGTTTTGTTTGTCGGGAATAATGGCACAGATGAGTTTTCACAGGATTAAAAAAGTGCTCTTTCCACAGTGACTATTTAGAAATTCAAAGCATGCTTTTCAGAGATAATTCTGAGCTCTTTAGAAATCGTTTGACTGTCTTTTGACGCTGTTTAGGCTGCGTCTGTGTTGAGACATTTCAGTCTCCTTTTAGCATAACAAGCATCTGCATCTGATAGCAGGAACGGTGGTTTGAAAACCACGGGGGCTTCTTTTCACTCCCCGTGGGACTAGGAGACAGTTTACTGATATAATTGCTGAAGACGTCGGCATCGTAATCCTGTCTTCTGGTCGACTCAAGAGCTTTGATCCCTCTCGGAATTCATTTGCATGAATATATAGAAAGATTTAAGAGATAGAGACTGTAGCGCCATGAAAGCTCGACTTCTATGTAGCGCATTAGCTTTAACCGCGCGTGTTTTGATTGGTCCCCAACCATGAAACATACAGTGGATATGTCACACTCGCCAACGTTCAAAGGTTTTCAGGAACTATGGAACTTCAGTTAAATGACGAGAGTACGCAGGGTTAATGAGTTGGTTGCAGGACCGACTTCATGTGTCAATCTGTAATCCACTCCGGGTCACGCTTCACAGCATGTGGCTCACCGCCTCCTCGTCTGTCCGAGTAACGCTCAAGTCAGAGTTTCTCATAGCCCAACATCACAAGGCATGCCTCAAAGGGTCTGTACACATAATAAAAAACAGCAATGAACAACATTAGAAAACCACACAAACGTAAGCAACTCTATGCAAAGCATTGCAAATAAAGCATTCGAAACATATAATAAAAAAAAATAAATGCAGCGTTAGCAAAATATACGCGTAACCATGCGCACATAGATTGAGGAGAAGTTGGATGGCCGTAGTTTAGTATTTAGGGCAGACTGAGGTCGACAGCTAAGATACTTTGCTTTTTTTTTTCACCCTTTAATTTGTTACCCATCTGTGGTCGACTTCCCTCTGGCTGAAACGTCTCAGTACTAGTTTGTATAATGTGTCGTCAGAACATGTCCAAAGGCAAAAGTGTTGATTTAAAAACGTGTGCAAATGGAGTGAACGGTGCACACTTTTAGACAATCTCTTCATGAGGGCATTCGTGCTGTTGCACTTGGTTGTACACACACAAAGTGACGAAGGTAGCTGTGTTAAGAATTATTGCAATATAAATGCACCGCTTCAAAAAATCCCCCGTCTTTCTTAAAAAATCCTGCCTCCTTCCACACACAGTATCCCCCCCGGCGCTTTCTTTACGCCTATTTTCTCACACCTCTTTGCTTTTCAGGCCAAGCATGGGGTCGCTTCTGACTGGCAACCCAATGCCAATGGCCCTGGAGGGCAGGAGCGTGAGACCAGGTACGGTTTCCTTCAAGCACAATATCCATCTTTTCTTCCAGCATTCCTCCGTACCCCCGAGAGCAACATCTCTCATCCAACAAAAATGAAGTCGGCACACAGTAGGTTGAAGGTAGAAAAGGCAGTGTAATCACATACTGTAGATATATGCTTCTCTCCAGCTGAACCTGGGAGGGGGGACATTTCAACAGAGCGAGCTGGAATAACAGACAGGTCCGTCCAACAACAATTCATTCTCTGTCTTTCCTTTCCCTCAGTGCAGAACATAAAAAGCAGACTAGGCGTACATATGGGGACTTAGCAGAAGCAAAAGAAGTGTAGGGAAGTGCGCTGCCTGCGAGTCCAGAGAATATACAGACCCTGTCCTCTAAGGCAGCGATTCCCAACCTTTCGTTTCAGACGTGCCCCCACAGCCCGATCAGAGGAACTGAAGTACTCAACCACCATGTTCCAAATGGGTTCATTTAAACCGCTTCCACTCTGGTTTATTTAACACTGTTAACTATACAAGAGCCCATTTGTACTATTAGTGGCAGATGCTATCCAGGTGATTTGCACATCTGCTTTCCTACAAAGCATGATTAATTTGATCTTTAAAACACAGAAGCAACTAGGAATGGGTCGAACGTACGGAGTTTATTTTTTCTCCTAAGAACCAACACTGACTATTTTAACCATTTATCCATCACCTTTAGCAAAACTATGCTAGGGTTGGTGATCACCGCTCTAAAGTAGCCGTACTGTACATCGTATACTGATTAGGCAATCCGTCTACCGAGTGCCTCGTCTAGAGCTCCCTCTCTGGCTGTTTTTCCTTCCCACAATGCACTGGGCCTGGAGTGGTTGGTGGGGAGTGTGCTCTATAATTTAACAGCCCTTTTGGAAGCCGAGACAAAGCGTGGAAGAAAGGCTTTGCTTTTTCATTTTTTTTTTTTTCTTTCCACCATGGAAATGATATTTGCAGCCGAATGATACACGATCCAACATGGCGGGAATCAAACACAGCGTACAATATTTTACTTGTGCACATGTACGTTTGTCGGTGTGCATTTCAACTTTAACACTACAGGGGGCTACCCTCCGTCGTGGATTCAAACCTCTTGGGCAGAAGGAGGAGGCAAGGTCTTTAACAGTAAGAGAACCAACACACAGTTGACTGAATAAGAGCGCAAAAAGGGCAAACGTGGACACAAAACGTGCCGGCCGTGATTAGGCACATGTTCATGTGTGTCTTTTTTTTCTTTTTTTGGCACAGCCACGTAGTTGCACAAGCCTTTTGTTGTGGGTTTTGGCATGAGACCAACGAACAGATGATGGAGGATTTGAATTTAGTTTGGATAAACTCGGTGGCATTAATATGACAGTGGCATAGCCCTGTAGTCCAGTGTTATCTGTACACAGGACCGTGCACTTCATGGCGCAAATATCGGGTGTGGAAGAGATGGGGTCAACTAATGGTCCACAGATCTGGATAATTCTGGTGTCATACAACTTGTATTCATACTTACATTTGTGGATGCAAATCGGGAATTAATTGCTGAGAACATGGGAAGATCTCGGACACGAAGAAACATGAGCGGTCAGGTGATCAGACAGGTTGGGGGAAAAAATAACATCCAGGTTAGGCAAACTTATTTGGAAGCGGAAACGAGGACAAACTGTAAAATGATTGGAATCTGTTTTAAACATCCAGCACAGTTATGGACCCACTTCCTGCTTCAAATTGTATCTACAGTACTTGTTGTAGACAGCGCACACATCCTGCAATGAGGGATTATTAGTCACATTTCAGGTATTCTTTCAGTTTCCAGATAGTGGTTTAGATGATCGGGATAAAGTGTTGTCTTTTTTTCCCAACTTGCTGGTATGTTTTTGCCCTCTCTTACTTCTTTTTGTCACCGTGCTCCTACATCTGCGCAGTTTACTTTGTCGAATACAATTCTATCATAACTAATAGGACGTAATTCCAAACCTATGACAATAAGGTCCGAGTTGCTTGTGTTACCTCTCGGAGAGCTCAGCTTTGTGTATTTCTGTAATCTATCGTGACACATGACTTTTTATTCCTAATCCCAACGGTTCCAAAGTGTGTCACTGTACATTAATGCATCTAACACAGTTACAGTTAGTTTCGAAATGTTGCTCACTGTCCAGAGCTTGTGGTTTCTTCTCTGGTTTTCTTGGAACAAACACAATTGTTCTCTTGCATCCAAGCGGCGTTCCAGCCAGCTAAACATGGTGTGTGTGCGCCGCCTCTGTCAAAGGAAAACAGTTTGCTCTAACAGAGAAGACCAGACGCTTCCCGGCGTCTGATGATTGAGACGGCGCAGGTCTCAGGGCACGGACATGTGTGCCCAGCCTGACCCCACTGAACGTGTGCTCTTTGCGCACCAGTGGAGGTAACAAACATCACTCCTCAAGGGGGGGGATATAGAGCTGATCAGAGCATTTCTGT
The DNA here is from genome assembly GCA_011952105.1 of Coreoperca whiteheadi. Taxonomy (NCBI): domain Eukaryota; kingdom Metazoa; phylum Chordata; class Actinopteri; order Centrarchiformes; family Sinipercidae; genus Coreoperca; species Coreoperca whiteheadi. Next base: position 1,012,257 of record CM022479.1, read on the forward strand.
GACCGCAAACATGGACACGTCTGTGGAGGAATGTGTACTGCTGTACTTCACTGCACGGAAGGAAGAAGAAAACGGACGATGGGATGCGCGACTGTTGCATCGCTCAAGGAAGAAGGGTGGAGAATGTATCTCTCCAGGTGTTTTTATGTGGGGAAATACTTTCAGTATTTTAGGATGATACCTAGTAAATCTGATGATCCGCTACGGGGTGTCCGGCCCTACATCACGCACCAGAGAAGCCGCCAGTGTCCCATTACTGTCTCGGCGCGTTTAGCCGTGACTCTCCGTTATCTGGCAACTGGAATGAGCCATCGTGCCGTTGCTGCAAGTTCCAAGCTTGGTTCATCTTCTGCATCCCAACTCACCAGTAATGTTTGCCAGGCCATCTGGGATGCGTTGAAGAATGATTTTTGTGGCTTTCCCATCCGGTGCCGAGTGGAGGAGGATCGCACACACGTGGACATCGGGTCTTTCGGGCGTGACAGCAAAGGAGATAGATAAATGATTACTGACAGCCAGTGACCACTGAGCCCACTACCATCACAACATCGTGATTCAAACAGTGTTGCCAACGGTTTTCAAAGGAAAGTGGCTAAAGCCTGGCCAAAAAGGCGCTGAATGTCGCTAGGTGATGTCATGCGTAAATTTGCATATTTGTGACGTCATCACGTCGTACTAGACTGCGTACTCACTGTATTTTAGTAGGGTATACTGTCCCAATAAACGGTTCTCTTTTCTCATCTCAGTAAGCGAAACGATCACAAGAAGAATGGAAATCAAAAATGTCAAACTAAATTCTTTAGAATTAAAATTGAAGAGAAGCCGATGACCGTTGGGTCCGTGGCAACACTGCGCTCATTTGTAGCTCGCGCATTCCCGTCTGTGTTGCCAACTCAACTTCGTTACTGAAAGTGCAATAAATGCTTTGTTTTTACTAGCAAATATGTGTTAGAATCATATGACCTGCTTAGCGAGTTAACTTAAGCACAGTGTTAACCGTTCCTGCTGCAGCGGGAAGCCCAGGGGAGACTGTTTCCTACAGGACTGAAGGTGATGCTAACCTCGAAGCTAACCACCTTGTTACACAGCAGCTGGGAAGCAAGACATGGGAGCGTCCCGGGCACTGAGGAGCTGCAGCGATTGCTCATGGGCCAACTGTAACCTACACTGTACACTTACTGCCACTAGACAACTTCACCGCTAACCTTTCCCTCTGCGCCCATCGCCAACACACCTGTCTGCAGTCACCTGCACACGGTCTCTCGCTCGCCCACGCGCTTGGCTGCTCCACCTCCCTGGCTTCCTGATCGCTCTCCTGCAGAAAGGCTTCCATTGTAAACACGTAGGAAGTGTACCCCTTTAACTTAATCCTTTGTGTTGTTTCCACGGTTTTAGTACAAAATTACCTATATTAACCAAGGCAAGCCATTTTTACCAGACGTTAAATACATTTAAATGTATAAATTGTCTGCATCCCAGTTATATTCAGCTAAAATGTAGTCACAACAATTTCCAACAGTAAAATTTTTTTTTTTACTTGTTGAGTGGGTGAGGAACCTCTGTGGTTCGGTGCTTTATGAACTGAGAGCCACCCGAGCAGTTCCAGAATGATGGCCAGGTATCCAAATCCTCCTGACGTTGTCTTTATCGGCGATTAGAGCAGTTGAAATTTAATTCCAAGCGTTTTCGATTGCCTGAGTGAAGAGGTGACGAAGTGTCACAAATATGCAGATAGATACGAACCTGCTCAGCTAGAGCTTCGTCGAACTGGTCAGCCATAGCTGTTTTGAGTGGAAGTGAACCCAAACCGAAAGGGTCAGTGTAATGTGTGTGTGATCCTGTGTAGCTCCGTGGACCTTGATTGTGCCCTTAGACCTTCACGTTGCCTCTGAAGAGGACATTTTCTCTCTGAGATTCCGACTGGACGGAACGCCGCCTCAGGTTTTGGTGTGGACAGGAAGAAACTTAACTTTTGGAAAAAGATTCTGTTAGCCTGCCTGGCCAGGGTCAGGGGTTGTGTGGCGTTAAGAGGACGACATTCTATCACCTCCAATCTACTGTGTGATTGCACGTTTTAAGTGGCAACATAGCAAATCACGCTATACAGGTTTTGTCGTCATGCAAAACTGTCTCCGCTACTTCTAAATTGTAACGTCAATGCCCACAAGTGTAGCTAATCACCTATTGTTTGTATCTGTAAACTTGGAAGTTCTTACAAAAGAGGGGTCCCTGAAGCTACAGTAATGATCGTCTCCTCCACAGACATTTATCCGTGGTCTTGCCTAATGTTTAGGATTCAGAATCAATCTCCACTGTTCGATTCACTGATGGCACATCCATATAAAACGTAGTGTTTCACACGCTAAAAACATCGACGATGTTATACAGTGCAATTTAAACACACACAATTCACACACCATCCCACTCTGTCCTGGGTCTGTATGTGAGCCAGGAGAAGTGATATTGCATATGTCAGAGGGGACAGGTGTGGCAGCCGTGTACCCAGGAAGAGGGGCTTAGGTTCAGGGAAGCCGCTTGCCATAGATACCCCTAACCCTGCGAAGCTTATGGGGCTAAATCCTGCCAGCCCATATTCATTCTCACACACTCGCATAGTAACACAATATCCCACTGCTGCAGTCACGCACCAGCCAGATTGGTGTTGGCTCAGGGAAAACAGCTGAGCTGGATGGGCTGTGTCCATAATGTATAAAGTGTGTGTGCATATGAACAGGACGGCTGTGGTGTCATGGGAGATATTCTTGAGCTGTCAGCTGCGATCATTTCTCGGGGTGTCAATCTCTCTCTGTGGAGATTTGTCATGCATGTGGAAATTGAAATAGGCTGTACATTCATTGCTGACCAGTCTGGAATGTAAGAAAACATGAACCTGATGGAACCAAGTAAACTGGCTCAACCATCACAGGATACGATGCCTACTTTGGTCTATCTTTGCTTCAGACTGCAGTTTTACACACAACCATTTCTAAAGGCTGTGGCTACCTAGAGCACCCCTTATTATCCTTAATTTGCCCCAGGTACCTTTAAACCATCATTGGCTGTGATCTATGATCATCACCATTAAGCCTTAAAAAGATAATGATTTAGCCTAAAGCGCTCAGACTTTGTAAAGTGCTTCACTATAGAGGATAAAACTAAAAGAACATCATCACAGTTACAGAAATCACCGACATACGAAAGGAAAGGGCAAAGTATTAAGTATGAAGCTAACGTGCGTCTGCAGTAAATAATACCAGCATCGCCATGTCACATCAAACGGGCTCAAAAGTTTGTCTCACGGAATTCAATGGCTCGGGGGGAGAACGAAAAGGAAACTGCATGATGTATTGGGGAGCATGCTCCGACGCGCACACACACACACACACACACACACACACACACGCTTGCAGTGAGAGTGATGCTAGCTTCTTCCCTCTCACAGCACTGCACGGTTTCACAACACCTCGCCACTGGGTAGAAGTATAACAGATACTGATGTGGTATCAGGTCAGTGTGGTCACGCATGACCCGTTGTCTGTTCAATAAGGAAAAACGGGGAGTGGGATTCCATCCCAGATGAAATGAAAGCGTCATACTGGTTTGTTGCTTTTTGTTGCACCAAAGTCATGCTAATTACTGGAATACTTAATCATGTACAAGTGATCAGCTAGGCTCATGAAACGCCTCCGCTGGAAGATCAATGGACTCCATTTAGAGTCCACTTTGAGTGCATCTTCCCTGCTGATGGTGGGAGTCTATACTACTGAATACAAATGGGGATAGAGTAGACTTTAACCTGTGGTGGCTTTGATGGAGTGTGCTTTTAGAGTGATATACTGCATATACCTGAGCACCATATAGCGCTCCTGTCACATACGTGAAAGGAGTCTGATTTGGCAACATCCCTCCTATTAAATCCCCATGTCCTGCTGGATGCTGCTCTAGTGACCGCCTTCTGAACTGATGCTCTAAATTAGTAAAGGGGGCTTTCAGAGAGTACTCCGTCCATATTGTCTATAAAACGATGCCTTGTCTCTTTTATTATTAATGTCTGTACACCTTAACTTTTATTCCAAAGCAGGTGAATATATCATCATAGTTAAAGATGAGACGAGCCTGGCATTCCCTGGCCAGGCCTTAGCTGAGGCGGTTGTCCTACGGAGAGACAAAAGAGAGTGCAACAAGACTAAAGGTGCCAGGGCTTGTCAGCCCTAAACGAATCCCATCATGGACGTTTTGAGCTCCTACGGCAGTTATCAAATTGCATGTTGACTGTAGATAATCAATTAAACACTTGAATTCTTGTAGTTCTACATGCCGTTGACATACTGTGGTGAAATGCACACGTCGTCCTTTTATTATTTGACGTCAGTAAATCAACTGCTCGCTGGTGATTACTCATTTCAAAGGGCAAGGCCTGTGTACATACCAGTACAGACCTACATTTGTGTCTTTCCATATCTACCATAGAATCAAAGCAGCATTGCTCTGAAGAGGCACATACAACAACTCTAGACGTGACGTACACCAGCCCCACCAAGACTCCTTTGCTTCATCATTTCAGCATGTAATTAATCATCATAAATCAGGGTGTCACTCTTGTTGCAGTCCCCTCCCGCTCAGATCCCGCAGTATGTTTCCAAAGTTCAACTAGCTGGCTTCCACCATGAGGCCGTGAGCTCAGAGGACCACACCCAGTCATGAACGGGGCAGACGAATGCGTCACGACCACAGAGAGTCACGCCTCATCTGTGAATCTGTTTACTGACCTCCATTGACTCGGGGCAGAGAAATGTTTTCCACCCATAGAACCTAAATAAACGCTGCCACAAAACTAGCATGAGCACTACTGCCGAATGCTAGCATTAATAATACTACCTCCCTTGGGACTACGCAAGTACATAGCACACCCTAGAAACCGTTAAGTGCGCCAAGCAACCGCCCAGCATCACCAAAAGAGGAAACAAACCCAAACACCCCAGCAACCTGTGAAGGACCAGGGTGCGCAGGGAAAGTGAGAGAACAGGTAAAGGTGGGAAAATAAGACTTTTATTTCCCTTCAAGTATTTACAAAAATCTAAGCTGGATAACCAAACCAAGCAAAAAAAGTCAACTGTAAGTAAAGGGACCTGCTCCTAGAGTCTAAACAGACACGGTCTTCCTGTCCTACTGCAGGATTATATACCGCCTATGCTGGCCGGCCCATAGTTAATTGCAGGGGAGAGAAAACACTGCTACAGGGTGGCGTGGATGGAGTGGCTCCTGAGAACACCCCTCTGGCTGAAGCAGAATGGTTCATTCATACTGTACAATCGACGTCAGAGCGCATTCATTTTAGTGACTGCCAAATAACTTCACGGCAGATCATGTTAATGACATCACGTTAACAATCTGTACGTGTGAAGTCCGTGCATTTCATGAGGAGGCCTGCTGTGACATTACCGACCGCCGGGGACGCTGATCCTCAACCGCCAAACCCCCCAGGGAACTTTGTTTTAAAAAGTGCAGCAGCCAAATTCACGATTTTAAAAGCATTTGTGGATGAAAAGCCAAGCCAATCATGGTCAAAGATGACTAAGTGTGGTTGATTAGCATACTGGCCAACCTCTGGACATCATAGCCTAAATCGGGAGACCGAACCTAACCAGGGTATCTGGGGATCTCCCCCACACCCCCGCACCCCCACGCCCACGACCACCCCCGACCACCACCAGAAGCAAAAAGAAGAAAAGAGAGGAGAAGTGAGATAAGA
>CM022479.1:1018256-1093639 GCA_011952105.1 Coreoperca whiteheadi
GTTTGGCATAGGGGGTGTTTCTGTTACACATCCAGATGTGGATAAAGAAAAAAACCCAACCCCGGGATTGGGGGGTTCCCCCCCCCCCCCCCCCCCCCCAGAAAAGGGTTAATTTCAGAGACCCATAGTGAATATTTATCGAGTAATTCTGTTGCTGAAATTTATAGTCTGGAGGACGGGGGGAAGGGGGCATGGAAAAATGGGGACTCTCAGGAGAATCTGGAGGGTTAAATATACAGTGGATTTGATTGAATTTTGCTCCCGCATGTATTGTTAATGTTTGCTACTGGTGAAATTTGAAATGATATTTGTAGTACTCACCTCAGGGGTACAACATTGGTTTGAAAAGTGGGGGGACAGAATAAAGTGGGGCGAGATTTGAATACCATTTCCTGATCCTTACATGCTTTTATCATATTCTCGGGTCCTTAAAAGCAACACATTATGTTTTAATATGGCTGTCGTAGTTGAATCATTCTGAAAAGTGGTAAATATACATCAGAAAAGGCCGTCTTACTCTCTGCATGTTTAACCCAGAACCCCACTGAACATCACATGCTGTGGTATTCAATTAGGGGTGTAAGAACAGGACTGGTGGACCTGTGGCCCCTTGTTTATGGCTCTATCAACAGATAATGTTCCATTTGCACCTATAGTCACAACATATAAGAAATGCATCGGTTTGCCATCGAATTGCCCGGTCGGTGATCCAGCTTTGCTGCTGAAGAGAATTCTTTGGAAGTGTAGAGAAGCAGAGGTGTACTGAGGTTGTGGTCATGATGCTTCCAGTCAGTGAGTAGCATTTGGGGATTTTATAAAACGTCGAATGCACTGGTTCCCGTTGGAGAATGGCTGGCTCCTTCAGCAGCTCGTTACCTATTTAACTATAGACCGGTAAGGCAAACACATGATGTCCCCAGATTCTCTGGGGAATAAATCCCTCCGTTTGAAGCCACCAACAGTTACTTCTCAGTACCACTAGGGGCTGCCAACGCTTAACGTTGCTTTGTGCAGCTCATTCTACCAAAATATCTTGCATGTACAGGAAAATAGAATTTGATCTAAAACAAACTCTTCAGTCTAACTTTTGCAGTGCATTGAGCTGTGGAGTTCTCTTCTTTCTTGTCTCCTGCCCTTCTGTTCCACTCTGGCCTTTCCTTCCCCTCAGCTGACCTTCCCGCCCCTCCAGCCCTTTATCCTGCAGATGTTGGCTTGACTTTGTGGTTTGTCGTCTCGGGAACAAAGGCCGCTGTGTCGACGAGCGCCTGGCATCGGCCTGGGAGCCTGCCAGCGTAATCTGTCCTAGACAGCCGCTCACAGAGCCAAGGGGAGGGTGGGCATGAGCTGGGCATGGTGAGGGGCCGCTCGGGGCGTGGGCTACAAGGCAGGAATGGAGCCACAGCTGTGAGTGGAGGGTCAGCTAACTCCCTCCAAATCCCCCTTCCCTTCATTCTCCTAGCCTGGATACGCAGTCAGTCATCCAACAGACCATATCTTCTTCTTACAAGGAGACGGGGCCACGGAGTCAGGCCTCCAGTTCTGAATGCTGTTTTAGGACCTTTCTTACTGTCCTCTCTTCACAACGTACAAGTCTTTTGCTTTTTACCAAAGACTTCAGCTGAGAGCAACTTGGGCTCCTTTTTGGAAGGCTTTGCCCCAGTTTTCCTGCACGGGATCAATAAAATATATCTCGTCCTGTCTTTATACTCGGTGTCCTTTTGACGAATACAAATCATCTGTTGGTTGTATCAGCAAATCGACCAATAAGGATCGAGTTACGCCAGAAAAGATCTAGCTGGAATGATGTGTTGTCCAACCACGTCGGAAGACAGAAGTGTTTGTGTGTTAGCGGGGTGGAAAGCTGGTCGTCATACAGAGAGGGTGCAGACACGATAATCGGTTAAGTATGGGGATAACGGCACACTTATTTAGACATTCATAGTGTTTTTGCCCTCTGGGCGGCGGTATAGAGTTCCTGGCTGCAGGACAAAAAGGATGGGTATGTCATTTATTCCCTGCGCTGTAAAGCACCTTAATGGCATTTAGCACATCTGAAATTATTGCACAGTTAGCTTATTCACTGGCTCACTGACGTCTAATATCTCTGTATTCTGTACGTCTTATGTGGAGCTGGCTGCAAAACGAACTTGCCATTGTGGGACACTAAAGATACTTTGACTTTGCCCTCGTGTGTACACGTGAAAAGTTCCGATGTGAGGAAAAGTGTGGGGTGAAGGCTTTTCTGAAGCTGTTCAACCAGCCCTTCACAAGCAACCCTGGTGACGCATGGCGCCTTAAGACTGCAGCACAAACAGCAGAGAGCCAACTCAAACACCAGATTGATGGGCAATTAGCATGATACAACTCCGCTATCATTTTCCTAATGTTTGGTAGGGCCTGCACTTACCAAGTTAATTTGTGAAAATCTGGAAGCGCAGCAACATAGCTAAAATGAAGCAAACGGGCTTTTAGACACACACCCAGGTTAGCCAAACGTTTTCCGATTAAAAAGAGTTTACAGACCAACATCCTGCTTTAACTTTGACATGCTGTGCTTGCCATAGTTGTGCGCACACAGTTCTCCTGGGCAATGAGGGATCATTATTAATAATAATGAAAAATAATAAAAACTCAAAATAAAGTAGATCAGCTGTTAAGAGCGGCCTTTCTGTAAAAGTGCGTTTTAGGCCGAGCTTTAACGGCAGCGTCCCGATGCAAAGTGGGAGGCCGTCCCAGAGCCGAGCAGCCAGCCCAGCAAAGACTCCATCACCCTCTGTTTTTAACCTGGACTCTGACACACTTACACCCCAACTGGCAGAGCTAAAGGGGCGCGTTCAGACAGGGAGGAGTTCAGTTATATACTGCGGCATCAGACAATCCAAATCCTTGTATGTAATTCACAGTACTTTTTAAAATCGATTGTAATGAAGACTGAACGATGTGTGAAGAAATGTACTCCATTAATCAAGGGTTTTTAATTTTGGAGATACTCCTCCGTTGACGATAACACCCCTGGACTACTTTCTTTACATGTCGTTCCAGGCTCAAGCCACAGTCCAAGATGACGCCCGGATGTTTTGTAGCTGACCAAGGAGGGGCTGTATTTGCTTTGAGACGTGGTCAGGGCCAGCGATTAGATCTTCTGTCTTGTCAGAGTTGCATTTTAAAAATAACATCCAGTCATCTAAGCAGCTATGTAGTGAAGCCAGTTTGTCAGGAGGTTAAAATGACCGCTGCAGCTGTGTGTTGTCTGCATAGGCATGGAAGGAGATGTTGTGGTGACGGATGACATGTCCTAAGAGCAACATGTGCAGGGCAAATAGAAAAACCCCCCAAGATTGATCACTGTGGTATTCCATGTTTCATCTCAGCAGTGTGTGAAATAAATTAACAGAAATTTTATTTTGGCTAAATAAGAGGAAAACTAGTCCAGCAGTTCCAGTAACACCTGCACAATGTTTCAGTCTGTTTTTATAAGGATGCAGTGGACAGTGGCACCAAATGCTGCACTGTGGTTTGACATTTCAGGTACTGGACATTTCACTTGCAGTTTTGCCTGGTAATTAAGTGGCTTAGATAATCGGGCTAACTGCTTGTGTTGCTTGCCCCGCTGGACTTTTCAGTAGCGATGTCGCTGCTTTCCTAGATTTCCACAATTACTTAGGTGAGCACAATGTCATTACACAGTAACTGATAGAACGGATGCCCAAAATGGGGGCGTTATGAGGCGCTCTATCAATGCTGCATTGGCCTCTAGTGATACCAAAGAAAGTTTAAGCTGTGGAGACGCACAACAGCTTTTAACCAGTCCAACTGACGAGCACTCTAATACCACTCTATAACATGACTGGATAGGGCATCCTGTTAAATGCTCAACTGTAAGCAATCTGAGAGAACAGCATATGTACAATCCACTGAGTCCCCAGACACCCCACCCCCCCACCTGTAAATCTTTGAAAACCGATAAACCTGCAGTGGGCGCTTAACTCTATTAGAGCTTTACTGCTGCGCTTGTACTGTATGTGAATCCACAGTTTTACCAGAACATACTACCACTAGAGGAGCTACGTAGAGGACGAACCTTTACGATTGTCACAGTCAAACATTTCTGCATCATCCATTCACAGTCGGTTTGTGTGGTAACTCATTGGGTTGTGACTTGCAGGGTTTCTGTGTTTGCAGTTGTCAAATTGGCAAATCTTTTCCACCTGTGCGTGGTGCGTGATGATTCTGATTTGGATCTTATTCTCATTACAAGTGAAATGAAGTGTTCGGGTACCAAACAGTACGGACTGCCAGCTGAGTAGAATCGATTTTTACGCCTGTTTTGGCAGTAAGCAGGGAATCCCTCGCTGCCCGAAGCGTCCACTCCCTGACACGGATGCTGACAGCTGGGTTGAGGAACTCTCTAATGCGAGTGTGCAAAAGGCTGTTGGCCCCGATGGCGTCCCTGGCCTGGTTGTTCCAGTCAGCTGGCAGATGTCCGCTCTGCCAGACCCAACCTGTCCTGGCTCAGGCTGTCATCCCCACCTGTCTGGAGAACGCCACCAGCATCCCTCCAGCTGCCCTGTAGCTCAAACACCTAAAGTGCTGTGACTCATATCAAGGACTTTGTACCACACTCGACCCACATCAAAATGCCGTGCCTCAGTAGATCTAGAGAAGACTCAGGGGAAAAAGCTCGACCTATTTAAGGAATGTTGTTGGTTGACCTCCTCTCCTCCACCGTCCAAAATGCAGAAGCTTGGGCATTCTGGTAGTGAGCACCTGCAATTGGATCTTAAGCCTTAAGTGAGAACTGGAAGTGACACTTGTTCCACTCGCACCAAGAACACAGGGCCCCCGCAGGGCAGCATGCCCAGTCCTCTGCTGCTCGACTCCCTCTCATGAATGAATGAATGGCCATGCACGCCTCACATGCGTGGGCGACGCATGCTCGTGACGGCACGGTAGTAGGACTGATCACTGAAAACGATGAATCAGCCTGCAGGCGGGAGGTGAAGAATTTGGTGGCGTGTAGTGTGAAGAAAACTCTCTCCCTTAATGTCAGGAAAACTGAGCAGCTGATTGCTGGGGGGGGGGGGGACTAGTGGAGGCGAGACTGCAAACGTCGGCGCGGCAACAGCGGCCCGTCCACCGTGCATTCGCACCTTCAGGTTCCTCATTACGGTGTCCAGAAAATCTAAATTTAGGCAAAAGGGAGAAACCCAGTGTGAAGATGAGTAGAGATGAGCTCACTGAGACAGCCAGAGACGCTTCTCAATTACGCAAACGCACGCATAAAACTCGTACCGTAGAAGCAGCAGCATTAATCTTTTTAGGTCACCAATTTAAATGTTTCAGGCCTCTAAGCAACAGTGTCTTCATGTGTAAATTAAAGCTTCATGCATTTAAAGCTCTTCGTAACAAGACTAAGGCCCCGTTGACACGATGGGAAAATGCAGATCTTTCCCTGCGTTTTGGCCTGTCATTTACACGAAGACGCCGTTTTTATCCCTGAAACAGATTATTTCTAAAAACTCCGGCCAAAGTGGAGATTTCTGAAAACGCCGGTTATTTGTTGCCGTGTCAACTGGGAGAAACGGGGTGTCAGGTTCTCAAACGTCGCATTATGCGCCAGAACATGCTTTCGTCATGTTTAGCGTTTGTTTGATCATGGATGCTGTTAAGGTGGAACTCATTTTTACTTTAGTGCAAACGCTTCAGGCCTGTTTGCATTTGCTTTACTTGCCTTGTCGTCTAACTCGACACTAAGAAGTAACCCCACTTCGCTGTCTGTCCACACAAACGAACCTCGCGCCATGTCTGTTTCGAAAGGAACAGGAAGTCGCTCGTGCTATTCGTTGTTGTCGATTTTGAGGATTCTGTTTGGCTTGCATGGCTTTATCCTTCTCCCTACGCTGCCGCCCATAGGTTTGGCACAGTTATGACGGCACTCGACGGCCTATTTATGCGGGCTGACGTAAACTACAACTCTTTTGAAAACGATGTTGTTTTTGAAAACGGGGGGGGGTAAGTATTTCGTTTCTCTAAATACCCTCTAAATAATTATGTGTAAATGTGGCCTAAGAGTCTACAGCCATGCTAGCAGCTCTGTGAGGCTGGCCACGGGCACAGTGGTGCCCTGAGCTAAATGCTAATGCTCGCGATGACGATGTGAACATGCTGAGGTTTAGCCGGTGATGCTTCCCCATTTTAATTCAACATGTTTGCATGCTAACATTAGCCCATTAGCACTAAACACAAAGTACAGCTGCGACTGATGCGGATGCCATTAGCTTTGCAGGTATTTGTTGGTAAGTTAAGTGTTGGACCTAAGGGTTGTTCTGGACGAAACATCTGTGCGGGGGGCTGGCGGTCTGGGGATCACCAAAGTCATTAGGTTTTCTTCCATGGGGACTACATGTGTCCGTGAAGCTAATAGCTGTTTGGCTGCCGTATCCTCCAGCATTTCTTCCTTTATTTATTAATTATCGTCGCACACTGAGAATCTGACGCTGCTTTTGGAGAAGTCGCTTCGGTAAATTGATGAGCCATTTTCATCCTGTGCCACGACGACTGGCATGGTTGCATAGTATGACCGGACCCTCACGTTTACATTCCACCCAACGCTTTGGTATAAAGCACGCTAGCAACTCGGTTTGCCCTAACCACTCAGTGTAAAGCGACGTATCCCTGCTAAAGTTATTTCTGGAAGTCAGCTCCCAACAAGTAAAAAGCCAATCCAGGTGACTTATCTCAACGGGACTTTCAACCGCTTTGCCATCCACCACCGGTAGGTTTCAGCCTGGTTTCAGGGTTCTTCCTTCTTTTCAAACTTCCCTCAGTGTTTCGATGTCCAGAAGATAATTTATTTTATTTAGATTTGTTCCTAGGGAGATATGGAGTCTATAGTGACTTTGCTGATGCTGATCTCGAATCAATATTTTCTCATATTCATTGTATTTAAATGCTGCACACCTCAGTGAGTGTTGCGCAAAAACATTTTTAAACCAAACTATTCACATTTTGAAATATTAACCTCACCAGTTTCCAGAATGATGTGTTTTTTTTATGTCAACCAGTGCAACCCCGTAACGCCTCCTTATGATACAAATGTGGGCTGTAACCGAACTGCACCTGGGAATGTCGGGGTGGGGCCAATCCAGGGCTGTAAAGAAACTCAGCCCTGGACTTAATCTCTGGGATCCACTGTTTGGCCGTCTCACTGCTGCTTCCGGTTTGGCCCTCCGCTAACTGGAACGTAAACGAATTATGCGGCTCTTCTAGACTTTCCAAATGTCATCTGACTGAATGGATCCAAATTCTGTTGGTGAAACGAGTCATTTCGTGGGGTTCTGATGCCCAAAACACCCCATATGACAAAGAGAGAGACTGGGCCAGACGGCCAGTAAAACCTTTATGGATTTCATGTGTTCAGTACACCACTGGGCCAATCTAAAAGATGATTAAATGATTTACAGCCCTTCCAACATGGGAGCCCAGTTTATAATGCCTTAAGAACTCCAGTGACGCAGTGTCCTTCCTCAGCTTCTCAGAGCGAAATGTTCTTGGTATGAACAGTAAAAGCAGTCTGGCTTGGATGGTCACTTGGGAACATTTGGTATGTGTTTTGATTAAAACAAGGCACCAGACATCCAGGGCGGTGATCCCTCATGTATTCATTACTCATTCATACAGCTGAAGTGGGATTTATTTCGTTGAATAAACAGGTGCTTTTTTCACTTTTTGTCTTATTTTCATGTGCAGAGAAGTAGCACTGTAAACAGTGCATGTACAATAGGTGACTAATGTACACAGCACTAAAGTCACAAGCCCGGAGCTTGATTTGAAACCGTTCCAGGAAGAAAAATGTGCGGCGAATGGAGTCAGGTCGCCCCGACCAGGTGGAATATTATCCCGGCCAGCCACAGTTTGTAGCTCCTCCATGGTGACAGCACATGGGCTAATCACAAAAACATGCAGCCCGTGAAGGCCTGAGATGATCTGCTAAAGTAATGCTTAGAGACTCAGTTCACTTGAGGTTTTAGGGAAAGAGTTGGAGAGGGTCAATATGGTAACGATCCGGGGATTTGGTCCATTTTGCTCACGTCCTGCAGTCTTTAGTGTTCCCCTGGATCAGTCACCATTAGATCGGTGTGATTAGGTTGGCCTGTATTTATTCTCTCTCTTTGTTAAAGTTTCTGTCGGTTTACCACTATCACCAGCACTAATAAAGCTCTTTTTCAGACAACATGCAGCCTCCTGCTATGGGAGAAACTTGGGAGGTTCATCGTCCGTTAGGCACTAGACTTCTAATCAGACGGCAGACGTCGGGGCTCCAGCGAGGCAGGAGATGAGGAGTTAAGTGGCTTGAGGCTCACTTTTTATATGTTACCAAACTAACTAAATGGAAGCATTGCAACCTTAAACAATATTAAAAACTATAGTGAGGCAACTACTACTATGGAAGTTGTAAAGGAGCACTTGCCAACATTTCCAGCTTGTGCATCTTGTGACGTAGGCGCACAGCCTGCTGGAATACTTATTCCAGCCACCAGTGGCAGCACTGAGCGCAGTTCTCCACCGCACTCCCCTTAGTGATCCTGCAGCGTCTTTGACTTAACATGATTTATAATGACTCTAACGGCAGTCGACCCCTTTTGATTTTGAGTAGGTCGTGCGCCGTAGGTCATGTTTTTATCACATCACACCTGCTTGACATAGATTTATTTAAAACGTCTCCCTGCTGTTTGGTGTGTGCGTGTCAAGGACTTCTTCACAGCTATTGTTAAGGCACTGATGCCATTTATTTACTGTGGACTGTATCACTAACTAGATGCAGCAAATTGATTGGTCATGCAAGCTTACCCCCAGGCTTTGGAAGTTTCCTAATCACATATAGTTAAATCAACTAAAAGCTTTTGTCATATTAAGCTAACTTCTCCAAAATGTTCTTGTAGTGTTCCCAGTGTAAGAAGGCCCAAATGCAACGTTTAGCTACTCAGACAAACCTTTTGCAGGACACACTGCAACTTCTCATGTAGCATCTTCTCATTTGGTTTAATTTTGTATCCACTATGTCATATTGAGCCAGACTTTCAACTTTTAAATTTCCAATTTAATAATAAATCAAATTTAAAGTCATAATGACGGTAATAGGGGGGAGATTTTCAGTTGATCATCAGTCGCAGGCCCCTCCCGCACCTATCCGGCGCCACAGCTCTGAATGGCAGACGTTACAGGCCTGAAAACTAATTCATGAGAATCCTTGGGGGAGGGGGGGGGAATTATGTCCTGTGTTGGTGGCTGCTGGTTTTCGCCACGTGAAACTAAGCTCCGAAATGCGTGTGATGTTTCATTGGCCCGCACATGCTGCCCAGCAACAGACAAGGCGACTAACTGAATCACGGTGAAGACCATCTGGGGAGCCGAGTGTGTCATGCTGTGCCAAGCTGCAGAAAAATAACTCATCATCACGCTGCCCTCGGAGGAAGACAGAAGGCAGAGGAAAGCAGCGGCAGCCGGGCCAGCGAGGTTCACAATGCCTCGTTATTATGTTGACAACCTGGGACGGGCGAATCACCGCCTGCCCTTTCGTCGTCTACATGCCGGGGTTCGGTCGGCACGCTCTCTATTTTTGTGTCAAAGTCGAGTCCAATTTATTTGGCTTTGCAGTTGCACATCTCCCGGCATTCAAAACTGGCTCCAGCACAGACCCAGAGTGGAGAACACTTGCGTCTGATTGGGTGGCAGGTGTCATTTAAAAGTGCATATTTCAAGTTGACGCTTTATTCAGCCCGTATTAAACTGCATGTAACCAGAGAAACCATACAAATAATTCTAGCTATTGAGCTTCAGAACAGTTTCAAACAAGGTCTAGTGAGAAAAAGGGCCCGTTACTGCTACAGCTGTTGACAAAAATATGACGACGTACACAGGTAGAATAAGCAGTATTTCAAATGACGCGTTAGTCGCTGCCGTGTGTATGGGAAATATATGTATTTGAAATGTACTTTTGCCTGTACGAACAAACAATCTTCAGGAAATGACACGTAATTAATTTATGACATAGAGACTGAGGCATGCTTTGGGAAGTTAAGCTGTTAACTTAAAATACTTTTATTTGGACCTAAGGTTAAAAAGTATCCTTCGGCGGTTACTGGGACGCGTGCCCTGACATTTCGACAACAGCTAATGTTAACTTAGCTGGCCCGTCGACCTGCACAGAGCGAGCAGCTGCACATGCGCCCCTTGCGTCGGGTTGTGGGTTGCCAGGTTGCGGTGACAGAAGCGTTGAAATTGTGAGTGTTGACAGGTATGGGTTAAAGGGACAGTTCACCCCATAATCAAAAATACATATTCTTCCTTCTCTCACCTGTAGAGCCGTTTATCCATCTATTGTTTTGGTGTGAGCTGCAGAGTGTTGGAGACAGAGACGTCTGCATTTTTTGAATATAATGGGACTATCTGGCACTCGGCTTGTGGAGCTCAAAGAGCCAAAAAAACATTTGAAAAAACTCAACCGCAACGTCTTTCCAGGAATCGTGACCCGGTTAATCCCCAGTATTAGTGATGAGCAGTTTCATGTAGGCTTTATTTTCTTTCTACTGATAGTTCCCACATGAAACTGCTCACAACGAGGTCTGTGGATCACCATCTCAGTACCTGTGTGTTTTTGATTTATGGGTGAACTGTCCCTTTTAAGGTGGCAACTGATGTCTTAAAGTTCCTTGTGAAAAACAACTTTCCTACTTAGGATGTAAATGTTTAAAGAAAAACGGCTCACAAATATATAGTTTCGTGTTTAGAAAAGGGCTCCGTGAAAACCGCAGGACACTGTAGTGTTTAACAGAAGTTACTCAAACAGCAGGAAATAGTGCATCTGTTGGGGACTATTTTCAGCGGCGGATTAATCCCCATTTGGTGCTGTACGGAGTATTTCCGACAGCAGGCCAGTGTATGTGGGATTGTGTTGAAATAAACAGCAGTGTGTTCATGGTAATGAAGGTAATGACTGCGATGTTGAGGAGGCAGTCACGCCTGCACAGCCAATCAGAAACCTGGGAAATGTTGACGATGACGTGAGAAATGTGTGGAATTTTCAAACTAAAATATCACAAAGCTGTGGCTATGAAAAGCTCAAAGTCCTTGAGGTGTCAGTGGATGTCTGGCAGACGGCACCACAGTGTCCGGACACTTGAGTTTTCTTGAAGGAGTAATAGTTAGTTTCAGTGACATGGATCAGTGTCACGTGGCCTAAATGCAGTTTCAGAGGCTTTTCTGTCAGGAATGCAGAGTTTCTTTGAACATGAGAAGAAAATCGCGTCCATCAGCAGCTTCAGTCCACTCATTGCTGCTGGAAGCCAAAGCCACGAGTGTGCGTCTGTGTGCGCGGCGGCCATGCCGTGTGACTCAGCCAGACATGCCTGGCATACCGGCTGTGTCTTTCTCTGCGTGACGGGATATTTTGTCATCCTGTAGTCTGGATCCTCGTTCTGTACTGCCTCAGAGTGTTGGAGTCTCGCTGCAGTCCAGATTGACATGACTCACAGCCCAGCAGGCGGCCTCTTCCCTGGCCGCCTTGTCTGCTGCGGGGTCATCTCCTTCTGACTAACAGCACTTAGAGAGGATGGCCGGTCGGAGAGAATCACCGCACTCGGTTTAACTGCAGTACAGGTGAAGATACAAATCATAAAATCCTGCCCAATTGTAGTTTTTTGGCATTACTGTAGTATTTTACATTACGGCACTTGGTTTAGCGACATCAAAATAGGAGATTAGTGCTTCTTGTGTTTTGAAATATGATCCAAAGTCCTGACGAGAGAGAGCCTATTTGCAGTGTTGCCGAGTTTTAAGTTACGTGACTTAACTTGCGTAAAGTACTTGCTTTAACCCAAACGTGATCTTTTCCTCAATCTCCCCAAACTGCGACTGTTTGACAGCGTTAACCACGTGGTTTCCGGAAACACTATGCTTGCCACCCGTCCTCAAAGGCTGCTGAGAGTCGTATTAGACGGCCTGAACAGACGACCTATGCGGGCCATATGGGTTGGAGAACTTGTTGGACAAAATGAATACAAGCACATTTTTAAGAAGGAAATGGTGCGTCCACTGTTTTGTATTTGTATGGTAACAACAAACTGTTTTATTGTATTTAAATGCAATTTTAATAAATGTACTGCACTGTGAAAATGTGTCTTGTTCACTAACAAACACAGTTTTCTCAACTTAAAGTGGCAGTCTCGAAGATTTAATTTCAATAAACGTCCGTTCAGTCTCACTAGCGCCAAATAAGTCAACACAATGGAGACTGAGCCTGTGGCCCACTGCTGAAAGCCCTTGCTTTTGCAGTGTTACGAACTCGGTGTCTGTGGCCACATTCCTGGGGAAAATGCAAACCGAACACTTCCTACTGCTGCAGCCGAACATTAAAAGCATTTATCTGGCGAAACACTTTGATTGTGATGTAGCCTTGCCACAGCACATGCAATGTGTTTGTCAGGGAGATTAGCACTGATCGCTATCGCTCATCAAAAATGCATCCTTTTCGACATTTTGGGACAGCGGATCAGTCTGAAATATTGCAGGGAGTCGAGCAGGAGCCGCAGTGAGCTGCAGGCGACAGGCTGCATACCTCCAACCAACTCCTTTGCCTGTGCCCTGCTGTTCGCAGACTCATGTGTGCGGCATAAAATCAGATGCCAGGTGCTCACAGAATGATGGAAAACGGCCAATTCTGTGACCTGTAGTCTTAAACTGCATTTGCTGTCACCACCAGTAACTACAGGTGTTGCCAAATCAACAAGGACTGAAATCTTAAAGTGTAACTTCACCCCGAAATTCTGCAAAACCCTCGCAACATATTTTAAACATTCTGCAGGGGTCTGCAGGGCTGTAGGGAGCGTGGCCTCGTGTGTGCCGCGGGGGGGCAAGGAGACAGACAGCTGCTGCCAGACTCCGTGTCCACGCTGGAGCTTTGACAGTCAGAAGCACGTTCGTGGCCCTCTGTGAAAGTGTCTGTGTGGTACCTGAGCGAACGTCGGCGGCTCAGAGAGGCTGAGAGGCTCCCCGGTGTGCGTGTCTGTGGGGGAGGGTCGGTACGTAACTGTTAATCATGGGATCATCATCAGAGGGAAGCATGCAGTCCGGTGGGGCTTCTACAGCTGTCGGAAACACAGATCTGAAACACCGCGCCAAAAATGGAAAAAATACTAACTAGGGGGTTAGCAAAAACTCTGCTATATATATATATATATATATATATATATATAAAACTCAAAGGCAGGGGGAGGTGGGCCGCCCGCATCTGATTAGAGGGCGTTAACACTGTTAATATAAATGTCGTGACGTAAATTAGTCCCAAACGGTCCACTCTGTCAGCATTGGCCTTGCAACGTTCAGGGTCTTTCCAATTTGTTTGCAAGTGAATTTCACTCAAGCAAAGTTTCTCCATTACTGATAACTTACCTTTTTAAAGTAAAGTCAACGTGTCCAACAGTTTCTTAACTTCCAGTAATTCTGGCTCTGTTGACCTACTCAACGCAGTCACTGGATGCCTATTCAACCATTTTTTCATTTAATTTCATCTCTGGATAACTTTCAAGTGTTAGCAAAGACACTACCTTAACTTTTTTCATTTGCATGCATGTGCCTTTCCTGTGCCAAGCGTGAATGGTGTGGAAGCTCCACCCTTCCAGCACAAACAGGCGCTGTGCCGTCGGGCTTTGGACCGGGCCCCGTTACGAATGATAAAGGTGTAATTAGTTCCACTCTAACAGGTGCAACAAAACTAACAGGAGAGTGAGAGAGATGCCAATCCAGCACCGTCTGCACACGCCTACACAGTCCTGACTGTGCAGCCAGACCCAACGCAGCAAGGCCACCAGGTGCTGCCAACGCCTCCTACAGTCAGCTGCCTGTGGGCGGATCCATTTTGTTAAATGCGGTTTCCTTCTTGCCTCCACGGATGTTGCTGTTTGGTTTGATAAGTGAAAGCGGTCCGTGCTGGAGCTGGGAACAATATGAGCTTTAGATTAACAGTAACGTGATCAGCTGCGACTGTATTTGTAACAAACACATGACACATCTCAGGTGCGATTGGTTAATGCGCCATGATTTGCCTCCGTTTCCAGGTAAACCTGGTTCCAGACTTTCAAACCGTCCGCAAATCATGGGTGTGCTACGTCTTCCCAGATATTCCCACAATGCGTGTAAACATGGCTGGTAGTAGCAACAGGGACACGGGAGCATTACGCAGTGCCAGAGGGGTATGCAGCAACAACATGTGGACCGCTCTGCTTCTCTTTGCGCTTTATTGGCGGTTGGCACACAACTGGTTTTGTTTCCAGTTCGCGACCTCTCCTCTATTTATTACAGCCATACGTAACGTAGCCTATGTCGCCAACTTCTGACAAAACTGCGCTTAGCAAAGCCTAGTTCATTCACGCCAAACCAGTTGATGGAAACGCAACTAATTCGCATCTTATTTTTTTGCGACATTTCAGAAAAATCGCTTCAAATGAGTTTCACAGGGAGATGGAACCCCGGCTAGTGATGGCCCAGTTGGAGAAACAGTGGGCCAATCAGAGAGCTGCAGGCCAGATTAAGAAAGGGGACATCATCCACTCACATAGCTAGCTTCCTAGCTACATCCATGACAATGTGAAATGGGCTACCATGAACACGATGTCCGACTGCACCAATGCCAAAGTTACGTGGCTATCCGGTCTGCTCGTCAGGCCACTGGCAGGTCAGGGTTCACGGACTTAAACCTTTGGTGGCCTCACTTAGATTACCGCATGCGGTACAGCACTACTGTCACAGGCCAATATAACTATTCAGCCTGCAAACCGTCCAACTACAGACAATTTCATTCAATAAGTCAAAGTCACCGTTTGCTTTTTATTAGAAATAACATTTAAAAAAGATAAGCTTTTAAAATGTTTAAACCAAAGTGTTGGGCAAATTTAAATGTTGACCGGAAGATGACGTTGGATGACTAAGCATCTAGCATATAGCATATATATATGTGTGTGTGTGTATATATATATATATATGTATTTTCAGATGGAAAAAAGCTGTGTGTGTTTTCGGTCTTCAGTCACGCTTTGGACGCCTCGATATTCTTTTTCACTTTACCCGCTGTTCTCGTGATCGAAAGGTCTGGCCTCAAACGTTCACTGCTGCTCAACATGGATCCACAGTCCCCTCAGAACTGATCAATGATCTTCGATGACTGCCGTCAAAGACACTGTGATTTCTCACAGACACTGGGAGGAGGAGGAGTAGTGGCTGCTGTGTGGTTGCCTAGGAAACAGACTCCAATGCTTCAACACGGATCCATTGATAAAAACGGTTTAGGGACACAAATGAAAATCATGCCGTATTGATTGGGTGTTCAACATTGCTGGCGGTCCAATGGATTCCTCTTACGGCTGTTTAATGGTTCTTCTCCCCTGATCACTCCCAGCCCACTCGCTCACCTCCAGTCACTAAGGCGGCGGCGTCATCAGAGGAGAGACGCTCGCTGCTGCGTTAGTCATGAGTGCTGGTGCAGCGTTCCCCGCAGATGCACACTGCTGGTATGGTTTTGTGTGTAGGGTAAGCTGATTACTGTATTGTAACTGTCACATGAAACTAGGTATTCAAATAACGGTTAGTCTCAAATAATGGACGGGTAAAAAAAAAAACACGGAGGGGGCTGAATTGACTCTCATTGTAAGTCCAGTATAATGTCCATTTCCACGGCACTCATTTCTCTGCTGCGCTGACTTTCTTTCTTTTAACAGAAATAATGATTTCATACCCTAATTCATTCCAGGCGTTCCTCCTTTGCCGTTCTGCTGTCCAACATGACATGACTCTCGCTGTACTGATGGACGTAGAGCAGTGGGAATGTACATTCTACTGAATTTATCAAGACAACAGGTGAACGTGGAGGAGGTTTTGAGTTTGCATTAACTGGGGAGCTGGGGGAATTAGGGATAAAGGCCTGGTTCTCTCTGCCACCGACTGAAACACAGGAGAAGGAGAATGTACTGTAGTTTGTCAATATATTAAACATAATGTCCGTGTCATTTACATTTTATTGTTTTGTTTGATCATTACTACAATGGGGTTGCAAATCTTTTGCATCATGTTAAAGCTTGGTGAACTAGAACTCATACATTTGTGCTGCCAACCTGTAGCAAACCGTCTTGACAGAGCTGACCTTTGAGAGAGCAGCGCTAGAGAGTCCCAAACTGAGGAAGCTGTCACATTAGCCATGTTGCACCATCCACTTTAATGCGCCCCTGTTCTGCCAGAGTATAAACTGCTTCCCAAAGAGGCAGCTATGAGACCGGAGTTGACGTTACAGTTGTGTTTCTTGCCTAAACTGTGTCGACTTGGTGACTGACAGTTGGCGGGCCATCCCGGGGAGCAATAGAGAGCCTTCTGTTCCGTAAGTAAGCAAACCTCATTGATATTTTTAACAACGGAAATAAATCAACTAGAAATCCTTTCTTGGATCAGAGCCTTTCTCAGCAGTAGGTCATGTGGTTCACTCCTTTTGTTTAAATGCAATTTATTTAAAAAAAGAAAAAGATCTACAGTAACATGGTTGTTCATTCAATGTTTCTGTTTTTTATGCTTCAGCTTTTCATGAACAGCGTTCCTCATGAACCTTAGACCAGAGCTATTCAATTACAAATGAAGCCAGGACGTGTAGCTGGGCCAGAGATGGCGGTGGCGGTAGCTGTGCATGTGCGACTCTGACAGGGAAGCTCACTCGTCACACCATATATGTAGTTTACCTATTTTGTCATAAGTCAGATTTATGCACGCTCGGCCACTCTGAGCTTGTTTGTGGGCCGGATGTGGCCCGCGGTTCGCTCGACAACGAGAGGTGGGTACAGGGGCCACAGCTTGTTCAGACGTGTCCATAATAACGGCAGCGAAGAGACGCTGTGTAGGTTTTAAGACAGCAGAGATTACACCTGATTAATCTGGACCAAACCAAGCTCCCGAACCTGAGCCGGTAAATATTCATGGGAGCTGTAGTTCTTTGTAATCGTTATTAAACTTTGTTAAAATCACAAAGTCTTCAAACTCTTATAGTAAGTACTGTACTGTAGTAGAGGCCATTTGTCTTAGAATATGGAAAGTAAACTTATTTTTTGACAGAAAAGAAAATGCTCTGAGAGGCGTCATCGATTCGGATGTGACATCATGACTTCGGCTCTCTATCGTGACTATCGAGTAGCGCTAGTATGTTCAATACTGGCTGGCCCGGGAGCTGTTAACTCACCAGCTGCAGTAGTTTACCAGCGAACCCTGCCAGTACTGATGTCACCAGGCTTCTGGCCCCACCTGCTTTCTGCAGTCAACAGCCCTTTAATCAGTTCTGGATTGTGAGTCAATCTTGAAAGTATGAGGTGGAGTTTGGACCCCGTTGCAACAACTAATTGCTGCAGCATTGATTTGTGCCCACACCCTCACCCACCGCTTCAGCCTGGGGGGGAACAGCATCAGCCTTAGAAAACACAGATCGAGTGAACCCCAGCTTAGTGTCTGTACATTTTGATACATGTCAAACTCTCGGTTTAATTGGCCCTGTGAGTTTCTGCATTGGAACGGTACATTTGAAGAGAAATTCCAGCTTCAATAAATCTTATTTTCTTAGTTTTGGCCATAATTCTGATTGGTGGTAATAATAATAATAATAATAACGTACTCAGTTAAGTTAATTGCCAAGATCTGGGTTTGTGGTGACATCGCAAGAAGACGATGTCTTCAACTCTTAAATTAGCCAGATTAATTTGGAAGAGAAAGCGAAGGTGAAGGGAACCTGTCTGTTGTAAACATCCATCTCAGCTCACAGACAAAACTACCGGCTTTGAAGCAGTAAAAATGTATATTTTTCTAATAATACTGTAGGAAATGACAATGTGTTGGGCGTCTCTGGTAGTGATGAACCTACGGAGGTTCATCAGCTGACCCTGCAGCTCCCCTCAGCTTTACAGCAAGTTGTAGCCCACTGTTCAGCTTCGACCTACAGTTTTCCTGTGCAAAGAGAGATTTCGGTTGTACCGACTTTCGTTCTTTTTGCCTCCCTAGTAAATATGTTTATGTTGGACGAATCCACACCTCATACATGTTTGTACGGGACATAAATCAGTGCCAAAGCAGGAAGTAGTATGGCCTAGGGTTGAGGATTCAGATTTGATCAAATGTTATTGAACCCCAGCCCTGGTGTGGCCTCTATGTAGGGGAGTACAGTAAATTGCATGCTACCCACGTTTCTTCCCTTTTCTGACCGTGTTGTAGGGATATCGCTGCGTTTCCACAGTACAACGGCTAAAACAACAAAAATATGACCCACATTTTAGTGAACCAGATCTTAGTGATCTGTGAGATCCTGTGGACCCATGTGTCTGTCCACTCCGTGACCTCTGCTGCCCTCGGCACACTAATGACCATGCGTAAAAGCCTGCCGCACTGAGCCAGTGCAGAGGGTGGGTGGTCAGAGAGTGTGTGTTCTCGGGGCGAGTGGATGCCAAACGACCTGTCGGCGTGTGAGCTCCTCCGTTGGGTGTGTGCGCGACGTAATTCTCGCCTGCTGCAGACAAAAATGTCGGCGTCCAGGGTTTCTTATCGTCCCTGCGTCCCCCAGCCTCCCACCTGCCGCACGGGACTGCTCGTTTTCAGCTGTTCTCACACCCCACAACAACCATGTGCTTTCATTCACTTATATAAGAGCTTCTTTAGACAAGGCCCGGTCCTTCATTAGCCCAGACTGTGTTCTTTCTTCTGTCCCTTGGATCTAATCATTCTAATTATTGCCAATTAGGGACATTATTATGTAAGTATCCTAAGTGGTTGTAACAAGATCAAAATCATGTAGATGAATTCTACGAATGGATTCTGGCCCCAAACAGTCTCCCTCTGTATTCAACTCCAGTCAGAAAACTCTCTCCAAAATCTCTTAAAATACAGTCAATAATTTGTTCCTGTTGCCTGAAAAGTTAATGGGACTTCTTCTAGATTGTGCCTTGAATATTATTAAAGGGCTCCTCCAGCTGGGGGACCCGCAGAGGCCGAGATGTCCTGACCTTTAGCCCCTAGCTAGTCCAAAGAAGCTGGATCCTACACTCCCCATAACGCAACTCTTTGTTACACCCCTCCCACCTGGTAATCGCCCATGGGTTTCGAACCTCACGCCCACGGTTTGTAACACAGGCTTCATTTCATGACTCTGTAGTCTCCAAGCTCGAGCTGAGAGTTGTCTTCTCAGACTTGACAAGGCTCCTCCCGAGCCGCAGAAGACATGTATGCGTAAAATCAGCTGAGTGCCCCTTTTTAAGAGAATTGAGGGCTTAATATGAGGCATGTTTTGCGGTGTGTTTGAATTATTATGTGTTTGAGGTGTGTATCACTCCCTCTCAGACAATCTGAAGTGTCCCCCCCCCCCCCCCCACACAAAAAGCACATCCGCTTTGAGATACGATGTCCTGGCAACAGCAAGGCAACTGGCAAAGGTGTTGGCGTGGTGGTTAATCCAAATCCAAGTTTCAAAACGTCTCTTCTGAAACTTGCGGCTGATGTCGCAAACACTGCGTCGGTGTATTTCTACAGTAATCTAGGAAACAACATTACTACAACGTCAGTTCTGTGTCTGTGTTACGCAGACCGTCCTGCCCACGAACACCGCCCTGAAGGTCGTCTGTGCGGGCAGTTTATTGTTCGGGGGCGACCACTAGTGGTCGTTGTAGCTATGACGGGAGCAAAGGCGGAAGTCAGGTGAGGGGGTGTAAAGAGCAATGAAGTCCGCGTGGGGACGAGGCCGGGGTGGATGGTTGGGTCGAACGCAGGACTTTCAACCGGGAGAACCGCTTTTCGTGTCCCGTGTGAACGCAAAAGGCAACTTATTTTAAATTCCATTAATCGAGTCACTTGCAAACGACGTATTCTGTCGTTTGGGTATGAGGGTGTGTTGGTTTTATGGTACAGTTCGGCGAGCTCCACTCATCCTTATGCGGCTGTGGTGGCCTGTAATCCACCCACGTGTAGTATCATCCTACTGATGCGCCCAAACCATCAATAAGTGTCTGCTGGTGGCTAGATTTAGTGCCGAGAAGTACCCCAGCAACAGTAGTGGATCACATGGTCAGTTTTGTGAAGTGCGTCGAGTGGTCGGAACACTAGAAAGGCACTATACAAGTACAGTCCTTTTACCGTTTTTCCGCCAGGCCTGCCAGCGCTGCACTGACTGCACCCACAGGAGCACGTGCAGGGAGCAGCCTGAGTCCGGAGACACTGCTCTGCAAACCGCACTCACAAGAGCAAGGAGGCCATTTTTATTCCAGAAGATTGGGAAGATTCTGTGGCTGTTTGTATCCGGAATACAGATGTGGCTCTCAGGTGGACGAAACAACTGTATGTTTGTGTTTTATAATACTTCAGTGGCTACAAGCTGCAGGTTAGGGGAAAGCTTGCAGTGCCATACATTGTCCTGTAAAAAAAATAAATAAAGCGTTTAATTTTAGTAGATTTTAGGTCAAATCAGCATGAGATGAGCATGAGATATTTGGGGGGAAAACAGTAATACATTTGCATCATAGTTTTCATTTTTAAATGTTTCTTTTCACGTAGCATTCACCTCAGGTTACCAATTAACGATTTCCGTCATAGTTTTGACAAACCTCCATAGCTGGAAAGTGTAACGGTAAAGCAGATGATCTTTGTTTCTCCGCCCACATTAAAGCCACTATGTGTAGAATTTGAACATTTCTGATTTAGGTGCTGAAAACAACACACAGACGGCTTCCTTTTCTCGCCAGGATTGTTCAGGATTTCTTTCAATCAAACGGTTTATGCCAACAGAATAGTTTGAAACGTGCCACAATTTCACAAAATCCTACACTGGATTTAAAATTCTAATACAGATGTAGATTCTAATGTAGAAAACGTTCAGGCTATCGGCTCCTCATTTTTAGCCGGCGAGGACTGTCGCTTTTGCCGGTTAGAGTGACGGACGTCGCTGGTGGCAGATTAAATCAGATGTCGGTCATTTGTGTCAATTTCGCGAGTAACTTGAAGCCGAAGCGAAACTTTGGGCCTGTCGTCCGTGCTCTCTGCCATCCGGCGCCTGTATTAGACCAGCGCTTGCTTGTGAGGGTGCAAAATAACATCACTCCTTAAGTAGGAAGACAAAAAGTCAAAATCTGTATTGAATCTTTGAGTTTCAGTTAGTTTGAATTTAGTTACATGCTCAACCTAATTGCCTTCTTTGTGGGGTTTGAAATGATTTGGATTTGCTAAGCAGATCCCGTACTGGATTCCGATTCAGATCAAATGTGAAATCTCCACGTTTTTGTGTGTCACTGGATTTATGAGTCTCAGGACAACACATAAAGTACATTTGATGAAAAATCTGGATATTATATGTACACCTTTATTACATCATGTTATATTGTCCATAGATTCCAGGGGCGTGACACATCTCCCCTCAGACACTTGAGTACGTCTACTGTGGTATTTGTTTATTGTAATTTATGTATTTGCCTGGTGAGTGTTACTACCCTGAGCATGAGTGCTTTTAATTAGAACGAAAAGCCTTTGCGTGGGATGGAAAATCACTGAGTGATTAGAATTCGCAGACTTCTGGACCAGGATGATCATGCGTGTAAATAGACGTTAAGAGAGTTGGACGGGGACAGAGTGATTAGCATAAGGACTACGGTACTGTACGCTGGTGAGAAATGGTGATTCAGTGAAAAGTCCAAACGTCTTTTATACCACATTGGTGTGACTGATGTCGGCAACAGAGACGCGTTTGAGCACCGTCCAGCTCTGATGCTGCCCCACCAGTACTCCCATCCCTCCATCTAGCCATGCTTTATGGGGGGCGTTTGGCCTCACAGCCTCTCTGCCAATTGTCCTTGTCCGGGTCACCTCCATGCTGGAGGCCAATCTGTCACTGCCAGCTGAAACGCCCCTACCCCACGCCTCCTTTTGCCCCCCTAAAAGGCATTTGGCGTGGATTCTTCCTGTGCCTGCCGTAGCGGACCCTGCTGCTCTCACTTAATTAAGTGGCAGGGAAGCCCTGTGCGGCGGCGGCGGCGTGGTGAGAGACGAGGAGGGGGGGGGAGAAAACCCTGTGCGATTTATAACCTTCATTTGCATAATGGGATTAATAGGACCTCTGTGTGTATTCAGCAGTGGCGGGTGAGTAGGAATGGGGAGGGGGGGTCGTGGCAGGGGGGATATAGATCAAGGCAGAGCGGGACAAGAGCAAGAATACACCTGCTTGACTGGCTAGTGACAGGAGTGGCTGGATCGCGCCCCGCCGTGATGTTTTGATAACATGGCCTCTCGGGGGGGAGACCTCCTCCTTTTACCCCAAGTGTGCTGTGACAGTTGGACCAAATAAGTACGTCTCATTTATTTGCCACGGAGGAGCGGTATGTCTCCTCGGAGGCCTCGCTCAGATGGAGCGCAGTCTGGCAGCCGGGGAACGGTGCTGGGCCGAACACATCATCTTCTGTGAACTGTGCACTTGCGCCTTTTTGCACACACCCCTTACAGAAATGACCACGAAGCACTGTTAGTACACCAAATAAGGAAGTGTTTAATGTCTTTAATGCTATACGCGCTATACATGAACAAATGCATAGTGATGCTACATGTGTTTGGGGTCACTTAGACTCCAGAGAGGTGGTTAGACCTCTCAAGGACCAACTGTTATGAAATGCCAGCAACAGCAATCCAAATTGAACTTCTTTGGGTTTTTGCTGCATGACAAGAGCCGATGAAGATGCAGTGTATTTGACCAGGTTTTACAGCCGGAGTCTCTGGGAGCTCAAACTTAAAGTAATGTGTCATTTTCTGTAACGGACTTCCTCGTGTTTCGAAGAAATGTGGAGCTGTTATAGAAGGTCTCCAGGACTAAAAAAGACAGAACTTTAACATTAACAGAAGCGTTAATGACTTATTAACATTTATAACTGCAGACTTAATGGTTTTTTTACAACATTAGAAAACCAGAAACATTCATCAATGGGTTACCAACATGCAATTGTACCTTTTATAGAAAGGTAAAAACACCTGCCAGAAGGATTTTTCACAACCTGGCAACCCCAAAATCATTCTTATTAATGGCTAATAACTGAGAAAGCGTCATTTGTGAACCACTAATAATGGCGTTTATAAAGGCGGCTTCCTTGGAAACCGCTACGGATAGAAAATATATATATACCAACACCACATGTCAAACCTACATATTTCAGACACAAACATGACTGAACATGGATCTTCAAAGATGATTTAGAAAACATTTCTGTCAGGGTTCACACAGCTTATGTGCTCAACAGACTTATTAAATTATAAATTCCCATCTAGTTTTTATCGCTCGATATTAAATCTTTTCATTCTGCGATGAGATATTGTTTCTGTAACCTTGAGCAGTGCGGGACATTTTGGAATTATTTAACATTTTTGCAGGCTCAAAAATACATCAGAGGTGAGGAGTAATACATTACATTTGAATACATCCAATGAAAAAAGTGTCCAACCAAAATAAAAGTTGCTTCCTATTATTCTCCTTTTCGCAGATTCCTGCGTCAATACATTTTCCTCATTCCTTCTCCTCTTATTGTCTCTCCTTCTTTCTTTGGAGGTGTTAACACTGTGAAATCAGGCCAACTTGTCATCACAGCCGGGGTTTACAGTTAGGACTTCTCTCCTCTGCTGCAGCCCTGACCATTGTTAAAGTGAAGGCACTGCTCCAAGACCAGCTGTCGGAGCAGAATACACCCCGAACTCTCAGTGGTACAGTAGAAACCGAACCCCATCTGTGTTGGACCGCCACAATCGCGCCTGCTCACTGTAAATGTTCAGCACATGGTGACGTACGGGAAACCGAACTGGTTGTGTCAAAGGTGGCCAAGTTCAACACTAACTCAAAGGAGCATTTTCACAGTTTGATACTGTGGCAAGCTTCATTCGAGATCAGCTATTGGTTTGGAACTTACAGGGAAAAAAAGCATCTGTATATTCTGATTTCAGAAAAGGTTACAAGTGGCCGCTGTGGACGTTTGTCATTTTAACATTTAAAGCCAACAGTTGGCCCAAAAGGAGAAGCTGCTTTGCTAATGAGAGAGAGAGAGCTACAGAGTCTGAGCTTAACAAATACCTTATTTTCTGTTTTTCACTCTCATATGCAGCTGCACTGTAGAGGTAAAGGAGAGCAGCGCTGGCACACGGACATATCTGATGCGACCTGCAGTATATCGTGTACTGTATGTTCTTTGTGCTGTGTCGGGCGCACTGTAGGCCTACGGACCTTTGCCTTACTTTGGGAGAAGCCAAAGGCAAACTTCCACTGAGGTGGACAATAAAATAAATGTATCGAATCTAATCTAGCAGGCTGAGGCGGGCAAACCACAGAGTTCGGTACAGAAAAGCTCGGATTTTGATCAGCGTTATTCTAGCTGAAGCTCGTCCATTAAAATATGCTTGGATCGGAGCAGAAAGCCTACAGGTTCCGAGCACCGGCTCGAGGACATCTCAAACCATAGGTCGATGGTTCAGAATGTTCTCGTTCCATCACCATGCTCATTTTGAGGCCCTCTGGTGGCACAAACCCACCTGAAGACCTCACTTTGTAATCTTAATAATCCTTAGTTGTCGCTTGTTAGGACGCCAGATTATGAAATGTTTTAGACGCGACGACTAAGCGTGTAACGACATGAAGATCTTTCACGATGGCACCAACATCTCAGTGTTGGCCTGAAGAGATGCCGCTGTGGTGTTTCCCTTTCATTGCACTCAGCAGGGAGGCGGACTCCCTGGCGTTCTTCAGCTTTCTGGGTCACTGAACGTTGCACCTGAAAATGTGTGTTGTTCCAACCGTAAGCAGGAGGCTCATGTGTATGAATTTCAATGTGATAGTGATCATGTGATCTTCCCATGCTGCACTGCTGCGATATGTTGGGAGCCCGGTGGGTAAAGCAGGCTTACTGTGTACTGCGTCGAGGGGAAACAATGAGTCCCGGGGATCACGCTAAAGCTCCCCATGCCTCGTTCAGCCTCCAGGTTGTCGGAGTGCTACCCCTAATTTAATTACCTGCCTCTGTCTGACAGACCCGCTGGCTGCCGTCCCTGCGTTACACGAAGCATACACGCTCTCACAAACACAGTCCGAGATCCAGTGGGGAGGCCGGCCTTTCAGAAACAAAGCAGGCCTGTGTGTGTGTGTGTGTGTGTGTGTGTGTGTGTGTGTGTGTGTGTGTGTGCGCGCAGGGACGCGCAAACAGCAGCACAGTCCCTTCTGAGCAGGTGAGCGCTGTGCAGATGCTCTTCAGTCGGCGGGAAAAATAAGCCCTTAATTACTACCCAGTCCGTCTCTCCCTTCCCCTGTTCCTCTGTCCCTCTCCCTCCCCCTCGTCCTCCACTCCTCCGTCGCACTGCGCTGCGGTTGCGGTGCTTGCTTGCCTCGAGGCTGGTGATTGCGGCGCAGGGCTCCTCCGAGAGTCTTCCCTTGTTATTATCCTTAAACAAGCAATTACAGCCGAGTCCCAGAGTGGAGCAAAATAGAGGGGGCACGCCCGTAGAAAAGCTCTGGGTTCCTCAGACAAAACGAATACCAGCGCTCTCCTGGGCAGTTTTGCTCCTGGAATTGGCTGCGCACTCCCACCAGCGCTGTGATGATGGAAGAAATGCTATGGTTAGCATGAAAACCAGCGAGCGAGCGGGAGGAAAGAAAGCGAAGTTTAAATAGCAGCGCTCAAAACAACACAAGCAAAATTGCTACGTTTGACATTAGACGGTTACGAAACACATTTTTCTATTTTTGCAAAGGCATCGCGGTAATTTTCCTGCTGTCTGGGTTTTGGGGAACAGTAGATTAACAGGCAGCAGAGGCCTCGGGTGGGGGGGGGGGCTCGAGCTCCAGCTCCAGCTCCTTCACAGGTTCTGCAGCTGGGGGCCTGAGCAGGGCCAGTCCATGGAGCTCCAGGTGAGGCAGAAGGTCTGTTTTCAGTGACCTCCCACCTATCACTCAGAGAGAACATTAAGGCTGTTTGTTTATTTTTTTATTGCCCCCTCCCCCGAAGGAGAAAATCGTCTCGGAGTAAAGGAACTGCTGCATCCAAACGTCACAATAAAGCACATTAAATAAGAACACACGTGCATGAGCACACTAGCCTGCGATAAAACGTCCTAGAATGAAGTAGATTATTTCCCTCGTTGTTGTTTACGTCTTTATTACATCCTGGGTGTCAGACAAAGGTGGAAAAAAGCCATCGTACATGATTGTCTGCTGTCCACTTAGAGTTAACTGTGGCTCGCCAGAGCATTTACTCGTGTGTATGTGTGTGTATATGAAATATTAACACTTCAGCGTGACATTGGGGGTAGCGGCTTACATTCTGACACTATGCTGTAATACCACCACTGGGGGGAGCCAAAGGTGGGCATTTTCAAATACTAGATATAGTGGCTTTAAATGCAAAAGTACTGGACTTCATGGTTGGAGGTTCCTTACACATGACAACTGGACTTGGCTTTGAGTGGCTTCACCACACAGTAACTGGTGCTGTTTTCCTTTTGCAGTCCCACTATGTGATTTGGAACTTTACAGCAACAAATCAAAGTAAAAGCTTTCCTGGAGCAGCTCTGTTACTGGGCGGGTTTGCCTCTCCTGTGCAGTTTCTGTTTCCTACATAACTCTGTGCGCTGTGGTCTGGCAAACATTAGTGCCAATTCCACCATTGCCCCCTATAGTACGCATTCCCCTCTCTCCTGTTTGCTTCCTTGAAGTTACATCACAGGCATTACCTCACTGCGCAGCACAACCTAGCCTAAACACACTCACTGTGATGTTGCCATAACAATGTGTTCCACTGGCTCTCAGCTCAGCCCGGCTCGTCCAGCACCGAGGCAGTCCATCACTCATAAAGCTGTAATGCTTCTCACCCGAGAGGCTGCAGGTCTCCACACTGCCCCCTCCCCCCATCCCCCTCCTTTGCTGCGATGACGACAGAGTGTTTTTCGCGAGGAAAGCCAGAGAGGAGAATGGATTCACCAGATGTGCTGTATTAAAAAGACAAATGGAGCATGGGAAAGCTCTTTAGAAAAATAATGGTGCAATTTGAAAAAGAATGACTTCAGGGCTCAAGACTAAGAAGACATTAGCTTTTAGCTTATTGCAAGTCTTGTTCAATTTGTGCATTCAACAGGAGAAGGGCTGAATTTCATGTTAGGAGGAAGTCGGGCAACATCAAGCATAATGGCTGTTTTTTCTATCCAAAGTCCAAAGACAGCAGGGGTGCTCGCACATGTCAGAAAGCTCAAATATATAGGCGTGAAGCCCCCGCCCCTATTGTGATATAATGCGTAGTCCCAGGGACCCATGTGGAAAGACACTGTTGCTGATTGGCTTTTGAGCTATGTGCTCATCAACACTATATGTGGGAAGTTGAGTGAAATGTAGTTACAGTGGCAGAAGGTTCATTTTTATGAAGCTACAGAAAGTATTGCTGTTTTTGTTGTGGAGAGTTTGGCAAGGGCCTGAGTGTAACATGAGAATATGTACAAAGTCGCGCACTCCATCTTTAAGGTATTTAAAATGGCTCATCAGTCAGAGGTACTTTGTGGGAGCGACAGGGGAAAGAGCTGGCTGAGATGAGAGTTTTGTTCAGGCCAATTGGTTTGTTCAAGTGATTCTAATTTTTTCCTGCAGAAAATGTTTTTTGTGTGTTTTGATTGGTAAAGAAACAGAAATGTAAATGAAAAGGACAGTTTGTGGTTTGGTTCACGCTCTGGAACTATTTCTTGACACAGAGTTTATCCATCCGCCCAGCACGCCGGTGCGGTGTCTCCCGCTGTCGTGTGGGAGGCCGGATGGGGTTGGTGGTTTTAGTTTTGGTCTCTGTACAGCCACAGTGGTGTCCAACCTCAGCTTGGAGACGTTTGCGTAGCCGTTTCTTTTCTACTTGGTGCGTTGATGTTTGCGTTCGTCTTCGTCTCGGGCCCGCCTCCCGACAGGAGTGGAATCAACCAATCAGCATGCCTGATGCACAGGTCCAACGCGAGGTTTTGAGATGTGGGAGGTGTCCATGTCGGCTCCACTGTGAGCCTCTGTGCCCTACAGCTATCCATAACACCTGTATCTTTGGAGATGCAGAACAGACGTATACTGAGGCTTCACACCAAGTCTACGTCAGTAATGAAGGCGACATCAGCTTTCCCAAGCGCTGAAGGAAAACACAGTCTCGTATAAAAAGCACCAGTTTATACTGCTGTGGGTTTTAAAGAAGATAAAAGAATCCAGTATACTACAGATACTTTACTGATGAACTACATCATTCCCTGTCCTTTTCCAAGCATTTGTCTGCTAATATGCCAGAACCTCATTCATTTCCTGAACTTGAAACTGTGTGCTTTCTCTGAATGTGAGAATAACTCTTTGCTTTGGTTGCTCAACTGAAATATGAATTAGAACTGTCTAAACTAGGGAGTTATAATATAACCAGGTCTCAGACCTAATTACGACAGTCTAACACTGTGCTTGGAGTCCTTATTTCTTTAAAACATTATTAAAACATCTCATTATTGCGAGTATGATCAGTGGCGTGCATGCCAAAGTGCGCCCTGTAATACTGATGCGGATAGAGCATGATGGTAACAAAGGCCTAATGGGTCATATAGAACTTGTGGTTTTGCACGTTTTAGCCCATTAACAACAAATCTGGGCTATTGCTGAAGCACACGGAGTTTTAAGATTGATTTTTCCGAGTCCCGGGCAGCCATTGATGGATGGGTAATCCATCACAGTGATTATTTAAACCCCCTTTCTTTTACGTCAACATTATGGTATGGTAAAATGTCAGTGCCATAAATCAACAACTCTCAATAATCAGTAATATTAAAGGTCTGTCTTTAAATCTAGCTCGATACATTTAGCACCAACCCAGGGCCACCTATCCTCCAGACTGGTCACCATTAAATCACATGTCATTTCAGGCTTTTTTTTTTTTAACATACATTGTAAGGACACGTGTGACTATTAAATGTCTTTGACTAGAAGTAGAAGTTTTCAGGACAATGGTGTAGGCTAGCCTACATGTCAGATCAAATCTGCACTCAGTACGTTCCGTGTTCAAGTAACCATAACGTACATTGCCAATTGCCAACTCTGAACTACTGTATGGAAATGAATTGAAACTGGTAGATGTCTGACAGTAAGGAAATCAATCCAAAAAGGTGCTTTGGTAAACAGTATTTAAAGTATATGGGCTGAAAATGCAAAACCCACCTTTTTGCAGTCCTGTTTTTATTTTATGATAATCGATTGTCTGTCTTCTTTTTTCTTTTTTTTGTTTTGCATTAAAATTTAAGGACTGCATATTAGAGGCATTCAGAAACTTAATTCTTGCTTTAATAAATGCACGCTTCATTTGAAGCGCTGATGAGGGGGGACCTCGCTGCTTCTTTTGTCTGCACTGCGTCACCGCTCATGCAAACAGAGACGCATTTTGCTGATGTGCTGCGCGCTTTAATGTCAGGCACTTCATGGCTCCTACAAGTCCCCATCTGTTTTGCTGAAGTCGACTTCCTCCCAAGGCTCCTGAAGACTGGATAGCTCCGTCAGGGTTAAACACATAACAGGCCAGCACGCACGCACGCACGCACAGTGCACTGAGACTATGATGAGTCAAATTGAGGGTTGCTAATTATAGCCTGCCTTTTTGCTCGTCATCAGCTCTCTTTGGGAAGAGCAGAGAAAGACGGGCTGTTGGTTGGGGGGGTTGACGGGAGGTGGGCGGTGGCTTCTTTCTCTAGGCATCCGGCATGTCCTCTCCCTCGACCGTGCAAGCTCCTTGCATCTGGACCTCTTCAACAACCCCCATCCCCAAAGCTCTGCCTCCTTCCACGGTTTACGTTGTCTTTCATTTTGGTTTCACAGCACGGGAATGTTTTTTTTGTTTTTTTTTTTTTAATGAGTTGTCTTTTCCTCCTCTTGAGTGGCCAATCTTTCTTTTCTAATACGGGGAAGCAGGGTGGCCTGTTGTCCCCGAGCATACGGAGGGAATGTGTGATCCAGTGGTGTAAATGAAAAAGCACAGGTTTTTAGATCAGCCAGCAAAGTCAAGAAACTGTCCGGGAAAGACCTTTTTTCTTAAAGTTGTTTTATATTTTGGTCAAATTTTAGTTGTAGTCGATAAAAAGTCCTTACATTTTAATCAAGTGTTACTAAACTAGCTCATTAAAATCACACTAGAGCTGAAACAATGAGCCGGTTAATATGCCACGCTGGCCTTGGAGCTAAGAAATCCTACACAGATATCTTCCAGATGACTTGCTGTGTAATCTTGGAAACACTGGATAGTAGTTGCAATGCGTGTTCAGGGCCTTTTTATTAAGCTTTTTCTGGTAAGGACAAGTAAGCGAAAAAGGATCGAGCATGCATGCTTGTCCAAATGAACGCACTAACTCATAGCCTATCAACGTGATGGACACGTTGGGAAACGATAAGACCGGTATGTGATTTAACATTTCACTTAGCCGGCCAAAAGGTTTGCTTGCCCCGGACAAGTTATAGCGTTAATTGTCGAGCCCGTCTGCGAAAACTAAACCTACGTTTTGTCATAGTTTTTATTATCGAAGAGCGATTTTGAGCTCGTCAACATCTCATCTTCAGACATTGACAAACTTAACGAAATTAACACTGGCAGTGGGCATGAATTCCTGGTACTGACTGATTATCTAAAAATACTGTGCAAATACTTGAGTTGTCGATGACCGGTGTTCAAATAGCATGAACAAAAATGTCGTGTGGTGAAAATCAGTGCTAACGCGTTCTCCCGAATGCTGAACGTTGTTAAGGGACAGATTAATTTCTAATGGATGATATGTCACACGATGTGGGGGGGGGGGGAAAGCCTTGCATCAACTTTTGTAAGATATACGATGTCCTCCAGTCAGCAGCAAACAGTGCGTCTCCTAGCAACGCCGGTTTTCAGTTGTCACTGAACTGATGGCGTGGGACACACCCACTCAGAGGCTCACAGCTGAGATGATGTTCCTACGAATACAGGCTGTCCAAAACCAGTTTCCTCTTATTTTGAAAACATTTTAAACAAGGCTCAGTAGCCGCAGTATCATCATGGTTTATATTTATGTGTACATAACATGAAAGCCTGCGTGTACCTCGCAGTGAAAGAGTGGGGAAACGGGGGGCGGACACTGGAGCGCGACGCCTCCTTCCCCTGTTCGCAAGGTCTCAGGACCCCTGTGTGATGGTGGTTGGGGTGTCAGATGGAGCCAGGCCTGAAGCTGTTGGGCCAGAGGATCCTCCAGAAGCAGGATGCAGCCCCTCTATCATCCTGCTTCCCGTGTGAATGGAAACCCAGATCCAGGCTCTGTCCTGGGGATCCCCCCCTCACACACACACACACAACCACCACATCCCCAGACCCCACCAGGGCCTGGCACCACACATCCAGCTCCTCCTCCCCTCCGCTGTCCTCCCCCTCGTCTCTGCTTTCTCCCCCGGCCCCTAATTGCTTTTATGCCTTTATTCTCACACTGTGAGAAGTTTGACAATGTACATAAACGAAATTCCAGAATAGCAGCAGGATATGGAAAAAGCACATGTGGAAGCAGTTTGCCGCCCCTCTGGAGAAGACTGGGAATCTGCAAGTTTTATAGATTTGTTCTGAGCAGAGAAGGATGCCGCCATTAAAGCTCAGGGCCCGCTTGCACTTGTTTGTGCCGTGCAGGGACTAAATCCCTGCTTTATATGCCTTGTTGCACTACACAGGGCTATGTTTAGTGGACTGAACTGCCCATGTGTTCGTCACTGATTTACGTGGGTCCTTGTATAACTCCTCTGCTTCACGCCAATTCACTGTGGTAACACAAGCTGAAATTGTTTTGTGTCCAAGCAAAGTGAATTCCTCATTAAGACTGCATGGGCACCGACCACGTCATAACTTCAAACCGTATGGAACAAAATTGAGAACTGGCAAACAGCAACACAAAGTAATACTTCTTCGAAACATATGGAACAAAATGGAAAACAAACCAAAAAAACACCAACATTTAAAAGTAACAGCGACGAGAACGGCCTTACAGTGACACACAAAAGTCAGTTTAACAAAAGACAAATGGGTCAACTGCAAACAGTAGAGCGCAGTATTCTCAAAAAAGACCTCGATGGGTAGGCAAATGTTTGTGGTGGGAGTCTGTGAGGGATTTGGTACAGTGGCATTATTTGATTGTTGTTTTATTATTATTATTTGCCAAAAACAGCATCCTGATCCACCTATTCCTTCTCAGAAATTCAATGGGAACTGAAGGATTTCATCATCCTAAACACTGTTGAGGAACCTCATTGACTTTTCAATAGCAGGTGATAAAACAGGCTCCAAACAGCAGAATTATGGGCGTATGTGTGGGCCTGTGCTGACAGATTAATATCCCTATTAAATCCCTCGACCAGTAGATTAACCTTGTTTAAAATAGCTACATGGATACAATGTAAAGGCATTCACTGAGGATTTACATAATGCAGCATTTTGAGTAGCAGTGTGGGCACCGTTTACTGTCAGACACGTGTCAATATTTCTATTGACCTGTTCAGCATTTTGGTATTTGTCAAGTCGAATTTATTTTTATAGCACATTTAAAACAACATGAGCTGACCAAAGTGCAAAAAAACCCCAAAAAACAGAGCAACAAACAAGTTGAATAAATAATCAATACAATATAAATCCTGTGTACACCCGGGCATGGAGCGAGATAAGAGTATAGCAATTTAGGTACAATTTAAAAGCCAAAGAAAAGAGGTGGGCCTTGAGCTGTGCTTGAAATGACATGATCGAGGGCGCAGATCTGGTTTGTTGGTGCAGTTTGTTCCACAGTACTGGGGCCCGCAACTGCGAAGGCACCCCTGAGCTTCCACCGAGCCCGAGGGACGGCCTGAAGTGTCTGGTTAGCAAACCTGAGTGACCTGGTTGGAGTATAAGGGGTTAAAAGGTCGGATATGTAAGGGGTGCTTTATATACAAACGGTAGCGTTTTGAAATGAACTCTGACAGAAAGCCAGTGGAGGGAGGCGAGTACGGGGGAAATGTGCTCACGCTTTGCACGCAGAGTGCTGGTCGACGCAGGAGGGGCCAACGAGAAGCGGAACCTGGAAACAGTCAAAGAGAGGCTGCATTGACTGAGGGCTGTGGTTTAGGAGGTAAAGCTGTGTGTCATCCGCAAAGCAATGGAAGGAGATGCCATGCTTCGAAATGAGGGGACCCAGGGGGAGCATATATAGAGAAGAGCAGAGGTGCAAGAACAGAGCCCTGAGGATTCCCGCAGGTAAAAGGAGCCGAGGAGGAAGAAGTATTCCCCATGCTAGCATAGAAACTTCTGTTCTCCAGATATGATTGGAACCATTTCAGGGCTTTTCCCTGGATACCAACCCATTGCTCAAATCTGGTAATAAGCATCTTATGGTCAACTGTATCAAATGCTGCACTAAGGGCACAGTCCCCGTTGTCTGCTGCTAGCAGTGGATCATTGTGAACTTTCAAAAGAGCAGATTGAGTGCTATGGTGCTCCCTAAAACCAGACTGGAAAGCTTCAGATATTTCATTCTTGTGTAAAAAGGGATTGAGGTGCTGGTAGACTACTTTAAAGGTACAACCAGCTCCAGATGTGGGTCTGCATGTAAAAGCTCCCAAGACGGTGAAGTATAAATCTGATGAGCGAGGCCATAAAAACCGCCCCCCTCCCCTTCAGTGACATCCCTCAGCCTCCTGGGTCACTGAGATTATTGGGCTATCTCTTTCACAGATAAATAGTTGGCAATGCAGCCTTCCAGCTGGACCAGTAGAAACATTCTTCAGTGCTGCATTCGCAAGAGGAATTTTAAAAATGTTTATTATCTATCTTCCCCTGTCCTCTTTGATTTGTAAAACATCTTTAATGAGTCTTTCGAGACACAAAACGTACTCAGAATTTACAGTTTCAGCATTAATGGTGCTGGTAGCTTTACAGATCTCTTTTATTACAGTTGAGTCCTGATGTCAGATTAGGGAGCTCAGGTTGCATTTACATGTATTCGTTTGGCAGACGTACAAATGAGGAGAAGCCTTAGAGAACAAGCGCCTCAACGACCTTTTTGTCAGCCACACATTCCTTGTATCACCTGACACAAGTGCCATAAGGGTTGAAGTGACTTGAAGTTGTATGAAGTAGCACATAAGTGTGTAGAAAATCAGAGAGCATACCTCTTTTAGAGAGTCCAGTAACTCGTGCCACCATCGAGAGAGCACAATGTTAACATTCCCATTTGTCCCCCCAGCCCTGCTTTGGTGTGGACGCGTTGTTTCAGGTCCTGGTGAGACGATGACACAGGACCCAGGAAGTCCCGTTTGAGGTTTAGAAGGTTTGTCAGACACCAAAACAGTGCACAGCGGTTACTAAAACTGTGGGACAGAATTGTACTACTCTGGAAAGTTATCACAGCGGCAGTCCCTTTTGTCGTCCTGATTTCCAGACAAACCGTAGAAACATTGCATTCACGTAACACATCATTTGATGACCCTGCCCCTACCGAGCCAATGCAGCAGCCCCATTTAAACAAGAAAAAGGATCAAACATTTGTGGATAGTCTTTTCATTCTCTTAAAACTGAAACAAAGAATGACTGACTGAGAGCTTGTAGGCACGCAGTCTTTGCGAGAACCTTGTGCATTCATTTGTTGTGTCCTCCTAACATGCCCCTAAAACCACCAAGGTTCTCTGAAAGCCGCTCAGCATCTAGTCACACGGTGTCTCGAGGCGAAGTGCTCTTTAAATAGAGGAAGTATGCTGGCATTATCTTTGTCAACTTTGGGATGAATGCTATTTTACTATTTCAGTGAATGGTTGCCTAGTAACAGCAAGAGCTATCATTCTAGCATAAGATGCTCTCTTCCTGTGCTGATGTCTCGTACATTTTGTTTTCCCCAAAAAAGGTTGTAGTTTAGGTTCCAGGCAAAATGGCCAGTTCTCAGAATCGGAATTCTGCGGCAGAGTACATTTACTCTGAATAAGCATGTTGTTGGCGCTTTAAATTTTCCTTAGCCTGGTTTCAGACCTCTGAATCATGACCCACCTCTCCACTGTGTTCAGTGAGAGTGTGCGTTTTAATCCACCTGTTTTTATGCACATTTTCAATTCGGGCATAGAAAAACAAAAAGATGTGGAAGTGGAAACATCAGAAACAAAAACGAATAAAAAGCTCTTTGGCCCGAGGTGGAAAAGTTGGTGTACTGATAAAAGCAAAAGGTGCGATGGAAACTGACTTGGGGAATAAATAATGATGTACATGAAAAGTCACTAAAAAACGTCAGACCTGTGTGGAGCGATGAGGCGACTGTAACCTGAAACTAACAGAATTGTCATATTTCCATCATGTTTTCCACGTTTGAGCTTTGACTGGAGCTCTTTTAATCACGTCATCTCCTTGTGTCCTCTTCTTCTGCGATGGTTTAATGGCACCCAACTGGAAAATTAGCGCCAACAACTGTTTATCTTGATGCACCCAGCTCCTATTATTCACACAACATTAGCGGATGGAAGCACGCATTAATTAGCCTTTTCTTTGGCTAAGTTCGGGGAAATGTGGTTAACCTTTGTGCGGCATTTGGATGGAAACCTGGCTCTTGAAATAGGTCTGGTATGGTCCTGATGGACGGCTGATTGCTGTTGGTTAAACAATCAGAGCTTTGTAGGCAAGATTAAGAACGGGGCTGTAAGACATGGCCAGCAGCTACATCCACGAAAAATAGATTCGTGCAGCGGCATAGGGAAGTGGAATTACAGAAATCACGACTCTTGGACAAACTGTCACAAAAAACACTGGGCTTAAACTGGGAAGCGTGCTAATAAAGAATAATAAAGAAAGGGAGAAGAGATGAAAAGGTTTGCTAAGAGATTAACAAGGTTAAGGTAACAGGAACCTGATCCAAATGGAACAGGCTTTGGAACCCAACTCTAGTTCTAACACGGACTCAACAGGTTATGCTAATTACCAGGCAATTATCTGCTGGTGAGCGGACTGTGATTAACTGTGTTTCAAGTATTTAAATGAGCGGTTTTGATTTCCTGCTCCCATGCACCAGCCACAAAAACGCACCCACATCATCGTAAAGGCAACGTGGGTGCCGTCGCTGCAGCTCCAGTCACCTCCTGAGGCCATGAAGAAGGTCCTAGCTCTCTTGTTTGGAGCTTTGTGAGAGTTATTTGCGTGCTCACAGCTCATGACAGAACTCTCCATTACCGTCAAGTTAGCAGCAAGTCCTCTGAGGGGGGATTTTCCCTTTGAGACACAGATGGGGAGTAGGACCGCAAAACCTCCCACCGAAAGTTAAATTGAATTTGGCTTGAGCAGAACATCAAACCGCTGTGAGTCACCAGCGGCAGGACAACAGTGCGGTCAGTGTGTGATCCTGTTCAGTGTTCTTGCATGTGTTTAGAGTCAGCCAGTTAGTTTGATGACACCATGCTGGCCTTTCTGTGCCTGAGAGGACACCTTTGGTTTTCTGTCTTCCTGAATCATAAGGGTTCTTCTGTTTAAAACACTATAAAAATCCAACTCCGTGAACTGTGAGTCACTCTGCTGTAGGAAAAACATCGCCTGCCTCTATTTCACATAGCAAATTAATCATCTACATCACTTGGTGCCCATCCGGGTTCTGCCTGTTGCACCACACCCTGTGAATTATACAACAAGTAGTTTCCGACCAAGGCGTCCGATTGGTCAACTGGACATTTAGAAGGGGCTCAAATCAGCATGACAGCACACCGGGCCCATCACTAAAACTATTACTCTGCCATTTCCATTAACTGGCTTACATTAATATGCTGGCGGATTGCTGCTGTACCTTCTCGTTAGTACAGGTGCGGGCGGGAAGTGCC
The DNA here is from genome assembly GCA_011952105.1 of Coreoperca whiteheadi. Taxonomy (NCBI): domain Eukaryota; kingdom Metazoa; phylum Chordata; class Actinopteri; order Centrarchiformes; family Sinipercidae; genus Coreoperca; species Coreoperca whiteheadi. Next base: position 1,055,179 of record CM022479.1, read on the forward strand.
ACGATCTCCAGAAAGCATCAGCTCAAGTCGGCCTGCTGACTCAGCAGGGACTAGAAATCCTCTCTGTTGCTAGGACGTTGCTAAGGGCCGGCCTACTTGCTGGAGTAGTAAACTAGGTTTCACTGCACAGGATTATACTGACGTTACAGATCGTTTTCCAGTTATTAGTCAGACCCCATGTGTTTCCAGGTAAAATGGAAACATAGAGCGAATCGCCTCACAACAGGAGTACATTTTTATCTCTTTTTTTTTTTTTTTTTGTATGTTATTCGCTGTTGTATGATTTCAATAATGTCATTATTGGTGCAAGCGCCTTGGTCCTGAGAAGCACACCCTCCCGTGTAATATTGCTTAAATGTAAATGGGTTGAACCTCATGAATTCCCATGCAGATAATCAATTTCCTTTTTCCTAAATTTGAGTTTGAAGCATTGAAAAAACTCCCCAGATGTTGGATGAGTTAAACCCCCCGTTTCTTTAACGCCAATCAGCAATGTTTTTCAAATTCTTCCTTTCTATAATATCTACGCATGGCAACTACGGTAGTGTTGAGGTTAGGGAAACGTAATGTTTAGAGCAAAGAAACTATAGTCGAGGTTGTGGAAGGTTTGCGTTTAAAAATGTGAACACTAAGACGCTAAAGTTGGTTAGTATTTGCCTGTTTTGCATTTGAATTGAGGAGAAATCACAAGTTCAAATCTCTGGACAGGGGTTCTAAAGAAAGAAGGTTTGCCTTAAACTTGCTTCCAACTTTATGTCAAATACGTGATTACTTTACTCATTTGTGTAGGTCAGAGCCCACGTTGTCCTTGCTGTGAGACCGAAGCTGAAGCATATTCGGTTGTCATGTGAGCACCTGCTCAGCAGGTGTAGCTGTTTGCCGTGAGGCCACCGGGCTCAGTAGCCCCCTTAACGTCCTCAGCTTCAAAAATAATACCCACAACCAGTTCAGAGCTGAATTTAAACATTTTGATCAGACTTTCCACAAATATGCATCATCCTATAGCGTGGCAGGAGAGTCTGAATTTCCCGTGATTTTCTAAATGCTGTTTTGTAGATATCATCCCCCACACAAGTGGGTTAGGGGAGGTTATGGTGGAACTACGTCCTCGTGGTTAGGGTCAGTTTACGGAGGTTGTCTACCATCAGGGCCAGGTTTCATTCCTCTGCGTGATGCTTTTTGTAAAGCTTTCTAGCAGGCTTTCCTAGCAGTCTTATCTTGTAGAGACACCTGAAAGACACGCAACAAACACGAGATTTTAAAAAAGCAATTGGGAATCCGAGACGAGCCTGTGTTTCGTGCTTGCGCAGTCGTGCTCTGGGGCTAGCGGCGGGCTGCAGCGGTGTTCGGACTTCCTGTGCAGCAGCTGACACCCTGAACACAGTGTGGAGATGACAGAACTGTGAATGGTGGGTCTGGAGTCAAATTCCAGTGAGTCACCATTAAGCGGCGTGCCTCCCTCTCTCTCACCTCCCCACATCTGGACGCTGTTAACATTCCTCACTGCTCGTGCACACACACACACACACACACACAAATAGCACTGCTAAATGTGCAGATACTGTATATGTAATTGTTAGTCTCAGTTGTTGCTGTTAAAAGGACGTTCACACACACACACACACACACACACCTCAGTTATGTGTGTGTGAGACAGTGTGTGTGTGTGCATGGTTGTAATTGGACTGAAGCGCCTTATGTCAGGGGAATTCACACCGTATGCGTTCAAATAAAAGCAGCCCAAAACACACACACACACCGCTGCACACAGTCCTGAGTGTCGGTCCAGAAAATCAGTTTTGTCTAAGAAGATTAGATCAGCATTTATTTTGTATTCTCAAAGATGATCTCAAGCGATTTAAAACAGTTTTCTGGCCTGAATTTAGACATTAATTTGCTGAGTTGCTACAACTTCTGCTGAGGGAAGCGTTATCATATAGCTTCCACCGCATAAAATGAAACTTTGATCTCTGCATTGAATATTTAGTATTTTACTAAATATTTAATATATAGCATGAGAGTTGCTTTAGAACAATGACTTTAATGTTCAAGGTGCTAACCAGTCCTGTAGTTCCACCTGTGACAACAGAAACCACACTTAATGTTCCAGATCGTATGTGTAGCTCGGCTGAACACGTCCTGGACCCATCAAACATGCTCTCACCTCATTGATAAAAATGTCTTTTTTTCTTCCAAAACTGCAGATATGGCGCGTGTTCGCAGGTATACAGCATGTATACCCCCAAACAGCCACATGCAGGTGTCAGTGCACACCTTGCAGAGCAGGACGGCAGCCAATCCGGCTACAGTCTTTCATGAAATCGGTTTGGGTTTCCCAACCACCAGAGGGCAGCAACGACTAGTTCCTACCTGTAAGCTACACTTAGACAGAAGGATTTGGTAGAAGAAGACTCATGCTAAGCTGCAGCGTTGCTCCAGCAGCTGGTGAGCCCACATTTCTTCAGGCTGTATTAGAAACATTTCATTCATTATGATGAAAATCAAGCTCACACTGCCTGAACTGTCTTCGGCCGAGTGACGTTAGAGCACAAAAATCCATCTGCTGTCCCCTGCAGGTGTCCACCGTTTTCAGCTAAGACAAAAGTAAGGAGTAATGGGCCAATTTAAGTTTCAGTGACTTGCAATTGTGCTATTTAATTTGAAAAAGTAATTAGTTACACGGCAAAAGTAGTGGAGTTACAGCAGCGCGTTACTCCCAACACAGGTATCTATCTAGTTGACTCTTCTCCTAAGACTCTGGGTAGGACAGCAAATAAACGAATTTCCCAAAATGCTGGACTGTTGCTTTAAGGGCTGACTTCATTAATGTTTTTTTGAGTGCAGTGAGCCCCCACCACCCGAGGAAAAGAGCCTCATGAATAAGCGTGGAAAGACTTCCTCGGCCTGTCACTGAGAGAGCGAGTGGAATATTCAGCACCTTCAGTGTGGAACCTGTCCTGCGGGTGCTGCAGTGCCGGGACCCCTCCCTCGTCCCTCGGCTGACCCCGGTTTGAAGCCAGTCTGTCAGGGCGTGAGGGCTCATAGCTCCAGGCGCATACCACCTTAACAACTCCCCCTCTGTTTTCCTGTGAACTTGAACTCCATTCACAAACGGCGTGTGTGTGTGTGTGTGTGTGTGGAAACTGTAGCTGTGCGTAGTGTTTTAGCCTGAAGGTGTCAGCTGCGGAGCCTTTGAACTGGCTGCTTTAGCAAATAAATGTGAGAGGACGTCGCTAACCTTCTCTCCCAGTCTGTATTTGCCCCGACAAAATATTTGCAGACCAGCTCCCCGCATACACACAACCCCACCGTACTTTCCATCACCTTCCTCATTCGTATTTCCTCTCAGCATGGATGTCAGGCTGTGGTGACTGAAAATAACTTCATGAATAGGGCCACAAATGTACAAGCGCCGTGTATACTTTACCAGGATGTCAAACTTGAAGTTTACAACGGACAGTTTGGGTACGAGTTTTACATTTTACCTTTATTGTCTCTTCCAAGTGATCGCCGGCTGCGTGATGAACTTGGTGAGCACACCGTTGTTACGGCATGAGGGCTGAAACTGCGAAAATAAGATTCAAGGCAGAATGAAACAGTGTGCTGATAACACCTTGCCATGGGTGCAACTTCTGGATAATCCTGAGTAATGGCAGCGCATGATTAACCACTGTGAGAGTCAAAATCAAACCTTCTTATACTCTGTACGCCACATTGTTTTCTCCCTGGTCATGACACCGTAGAACAGGGCACGTACGGGGCGCGACCCTGGGCAACACAACAATGGTGCTAACTGATATTCTGCAGAACCGCTAAAGAAATCGCCTTTGTCAGTGTCGTCTGAGGCTTGCATTCTCCTCCTGACAGTGGCTGGTTGTGAAGTGGCTTGAACATGGCATAATGTAGAAATGGAGGGAGCTCGCCTTGTGGCCATCTATGACAAAAAGCCATGCGGAACCCATTGTGTTTGTTGCACGCAGCACATCTTTGCATTGCCTCCCTTTCCCAGCTTTCAGCGAGGCTCTCCTCTGTTTTGAATTAGTTTTCATAAATGTGCCTTGTGGCTGCTGTGCAGCTCTTGCTTTTTGGATTAAACGAATAGTTCAACGTTTTGGGGACCAGACTTATTTGCTTTCTTTCTGAAATTTCAATTAGTTTTGCTTTAGAGTTGATAGGTGGATTTTTTTTACATTTTTCTCACCCTGGACAGACCCAAGCTAGCTCCCTCCTTCCAGTCTTTAGGCTAAGCTAGGCTAACCACGCCCTGACTCCAGCTCATGAGTGATATCCACCTGAACACGTCACTGTCTGTCTGAAAGAGAGCAAACAAGTGACCCGTGCGTAGCCGTGCTACTCCATAGCTCGTGCACGGGTCACTCCTTGAAATGAGCGTGAATGCAGCGTTACATGTGAGTGCATGGGTGTACATGCTTATGTGGGTTGTACGTATGACAGTTATGTGGGCTGTGAGGGTTGTTGTGGGATTTAAATGTCCCTGTATGGATGGTCTGTATGTATTTAAAGGATGAGCGAGCATTTCCCTGTACTTGTGACGAAAGAATTGAACTTCTCCAGGACACCACATAAAACTAGAATCCAATGGTGTTTTACTCCCAGACCAAGGAGACATCCCTGTTGGGGGGGGAAAAAAAATCTGTTGGACTAAGTTAAATCGATGTCCAGGAAACCGTCCTGGAGCTTTTTTATTTTGGCCATTTCTATTTCAGCCCCCCCCCCCCCTCTCTCTCCCAAACACAAGCGCATACGCTGTAATTTTGTGTGTATTATTAGTTCCTCGGTGTGTTTCCTTTTATACCTCCATAAACATTTGCAGAAGACCGCCAAACACAAGTTTACTGCTTTTGGCTGCACAGGCCAAAAAAAAAGAAAGATCTACCACCCTTTTGTATACCTCCAGCCCTACACACACACACACACACACACACACACAGGCTTTTTATATTTCCCTGTACACACATATACACACTGGGCCTTGATGAGTGTAACTGTTTCCATCTAAATGTGGAACTTTCTGTAGACCTTTGAGACACTCTCTGAAACAGTGCACACGACCTCCCTCTCCATGATGCGGAGCTGAAACTAAAATAATGTTCTGCTGTGTTACTCTTTCCATTATTCACGTTGATTACGTCGCCACACAGAAGGTGCTCAGCTTAGGCTTTGCCACCCCTTGTGTTGTGTCAGGCCAATATGTATGTGTTCAAATTAATCAGACCATAGTGGAGTTTGAATGCTACACTTCCTGTAGATGTTTCCCGTTAAAAGCCTACCAGGAGGGGGAGCGATCCTATGAGCCATTTGGAGCCTTTTGGATGTGAATGACAACAGTGTTTCTGTTAAAAGGAGACTTTTAGCGCAGCAGAGAGGTGAGTATGACCTGAAATGTGCTGTGGAAATGGACATAATGCTGAATTCATCAAGACAACAGGCAGGGTTTATTCACACGTCGCTGCCGATTGGCTAACCCCTCTGACACACCCACCGAACGAGAGAAAACGTACCTTGGGGGAAACGTGTCGTTCTGGAAAACGTAGCAGAGCGTTTTCAGATTGAACGCTCGCAAACACGGAGGAGGTGTGCACTGACAACTAATTACAATGGGAGCTGATCAGAACACCGAGATGCTTCTCTCTAAGATACAATAAAACATACTTGTTACAATTAGAAATAAAGGCCTGATGTAAAAGGCCCTGGCCATTATGTGAGATTTATGGTATGAATTTTCTGCATTTCAGTAGCCGCCTGAGGCAGTTTGAATCACAATGTTTACGTGGATATATTGATTGAGGTTGGCCATGTTTGATCTTTGAACAAGAACAAAGTCCTTTTCTTATATTCTAACATAACAATTAAAGGCCACTCTCCTGATCATTTCCTGGATTCATTTATTAATAACTTGGGAAGCTGGAACCAGCAAACGTTTGGCGGTTTTGCTTGAAAAGTGACTCAAATAGTTGGCAATGGATTTTCTGTTGAGTAATCAATTAATCAAGTACAGGTTGCAGCTCTTCTTCTAACCACAATGAAACCTTACACATGCGAGGGAAAAACACATTTAGACTGTCAATAGGCCACAGTAGGGATAGCAACTAACTGCAGGGTGAGTTAATGTCCTGTGCTACACCATAAAAAGCAGGTCAAATGCCTCCGGCTTGTTCGGATTTTTAAATTTGAAGAAGTGCGCAGTTAGCAGTAAGGGCCCATGGCTGAACAGCGAAAAGCCAAAAAAGGGGGCCACTGACAGAACTCCAACTTAATAAGACGTCTCAGTACTGCCAGCGAAGTTTGACTGACAAGTGCTCTCCAGGGAGCAGAGCGCAGAAACAGCACAGCAACGAGCACTTAGCACCAAAGACGGAGACGAAATCAAGAAAAACACAGATCTCCCGAATTACCACTTGTAAACCGCAGACACCGAATCTTAAAAAGTACTTGGACGCAGGCCCAGCTACTGTCTGCGAGCGAACATGCAATTCTCCGTGACTGAGCGCGTCGCTGGCGTGGCGAGGCCTGCGTCTGAGCTGGGCAGCGACGGGTTAAGCTGGCGGCGGCTGGCGTGCTCGCAGCAGGAAGGCAGTGGCCTGGGTCTGGGCCGGCCTCCAAACAGATGTTGGTTTGTTTCAGGGCTGTGGTTAAATAGTTGGACGGCGTTCCAGCACACAGGGGAGAGAGGAGGGGATTAGAGCTGTGAGGGCTGCAGCTGCACAGACAGAAAGAGAGCAGGAGGAGGGAGAGAGCCTGGAAGCCGTGACGCAGGCGCTCAATATAAAGGATGGTAAGCTGCGTGACCTCCAGTCTTTGATCACCATAATGCCAACCACCAGCAGAATTAATTATACTTTCAGAAAATGGTAAATCTACGCGTGATTTTGTGTTTTTGTCATTTGTCTTTGGTGCAAAGCTCTAAGTGCAATGTGTGTTTGCAGTGTTCCACCCACCCACATGTGGACCAAACGGGTCTGGCCGCTCCATTTGCCCTGCGATTTTCTACTGATGGAGGAAAATATGTAGTTCAGCATTTTGGGGACTAAATATGCTAATTTTCTTTCTTTCTTATGGTGAGATGAGACGATTGAAACCAACCAACCAGCTCACCAGCTGACCGTTTGCTAAGCCCCGCCCTCCTTAGTTACGGTTGCTACGCCTGGCTTCCTGTTGTCGCTGGGCACGTATGCGGTTTCCGATGATAACAGAACCACATTTACCATCTTGGAAACAAGGGGTCCTTGGTTTCAGACACAGTGGACAAAAGCTTCTCGTGTCTACCCGTCGCTGTTGTCCGCGGGGTTGCTGGCATGCTTTATCAGCTGCAGGTAGCTGGCTAATTAGGCTAGCATTAGCTCCATGCTTGCCAGCTGACGTGTTTTTAAAGCGAGAACCCCGTAAAAGGGCTCTTAAATATGCATTTGACGGCTACATGCATGATGTAATGCTAAAGGTAAATGTTGGACGACTTCATTCACAGACAGTGATAAAGGTGCACCGCTGGGTGTCAATTTGAAAAGAAACTGCCAATTAAACTCGTGAAAGGAAAGGTCAGGAGGTCACCTAAGCAATACTGTCCACGGCAATATTTCATGGCAGTCGGGACGAGACACTGGGCAGCCGTTCAGACCTGCATCACCATGCTTAGGCTACAGATCGTTGTCACAGATAGTTACGCTGACGAACCCCATCTTGTGTAACAGCAGCAGTTTTATACAGCGACAGCTACCTCTATGCTTTTACTATCCCAAACAATAAGACTTTACGTGCCTTTTATATAAATAAATGTTGGTAGGTAGCTTCAACAGTAGTTCACTTGCTCTTTGAACAGTGTGCAAATACTACTTGGGTCTTTAAACAGTGTTCTGCAAAAGCAAACGCGGATAAAACGTACTTTTGTGGTTTTGCCGAGGAGAACGAAGAAGGCTTTAGGGGAAAACCGGGAAAGAAACCTGGAGGAGCAAACGACGGAAAACAACAGGAGCGTACCAGAGGACAGACGCACAGGGCAGAGATGGGACAACGAGGGAAGGACCATCTTCCTTTTGTAGTTCTTTCTCACAAAAATAAATTGTAGATATGTTCCAAAAAAGAGCCCGTGCCTGCAGGGAGGAGAGAGCGAGGACAGGGGAACTCTGCATAAACAGCACTTTGAAGTCAGGGATGGGGAAGGAGGAGGAGAAGAAGAGGGGGGAAACGAGCGGCTGTGAATATGATAGAAGCACAGTGTCAAAACTTTTTCAAGTGCAGCTCTAGTTAAATATGCCTCCTCGGGCCCTCGGGGGCCCCGGCTGTACTTGCGTGCTTAGTGTTTCACCTCGTTCCTCTCCTCCTCACCTTCCCTCGGCAGCCCGCCCTCCGTGAAGACTGCAGATACCGGCTTAGCCTTTAGCTTCAGCTCACACTTGATCTCTTCAGACAGCGAGCGTGAGAGCTGCATTTTGAACGAGTCCCTACAGTATCTCTCAGACTCTTCGCAGGGCCACGGCGTTCGCGGTTAAATTAGCTCACAGGTCTGGCTTTTGTACGGTTGCTGGCGGACGGCGTCTGAGATCCTGCCGATATACTTGAGTAGGGGCGGGAAGAGTGCGAGCATTTCTTGCTGAACTTTAACTCAGCTGAAGGTCGAAGTGAAATTTCTCACTTACTTTGTACTCAGCCAAAGTTACTGAAATATTTTGAGTAATGCGCTGCTTCCTGACCTCTCCTGCCTCTGTAAACGTCTGTGGGTGCGAACAAGATCAATATAACACACAATGCTGCCCATTAGTAGCTAATGATCGCTTGCTTTGACATTACGACTGTTCATTGCAGCAAGTTCTGGTCACTCACCAAACGGATCTCAGAACGCTTGCGGCCACAAGTAAAAAAAGTGACAGGACTAGAATATTGTACTCAAGTTGAGGTTAATTACTTTAAAAGTTGGTCCTGTTAAAACGTACTCTGAGTTAACGTTTCTTCTCTGCTGAGTTGGCTTCTTTCTTTTCTCATCAGGACTTTTTCACGGGACTTGTTCTTACGCCGTGAAATGTGCCAAAGTGCAATACTTGGAACAAGTAACAAAAAAACCCACAGAATTCGACTTTGCCACAGTAGCGAGGGTCAATGCAATTCGCCTCTCCCATACGCTAATCAGTCATGTACTGTACTCAATTCTAAAGTACTCATACTTTACTCGAGTGTTTCCATTTTCAGTGTATTTATACAGACAGAAATATGGCACTTTTTCACTTCACTACAGCTACATAACTGGTAGTTTTCACATTAAGATTTCACCATAAAACAGCATATGATAAGCACATAAGTACGATGCCTTGTTATAGAATAAACTCCCTAACGGTTGATAAAACAGCTCCACTTTTACCAGCTGCGATACAAAAAAGCAATTTACACATGAATGACCGAATTATTTAATTCATAATAGCGACTGTTGTAGTTTTACTTAAGAAGTTATTATGAACTTACTTGTGAAGATTTCTATGTTATTTTTTCATCAGACTACCCAGTTTAAATGATGTAAGTCGTACTCAACGACTACACTGCGTCAGTACCGGTCACCAAATGTTGGCGTTACGCTGAACACAAACGCCTAGTTGGTTTGGAGATGAACGCAACATTAAGTGCTGACATTGATCGTCATAGAGTCCACGCAGCTTAATTAAACCAACATCTCAACAGACAAGCTGCCTAATAACGATTGGCTTCTGGAGACCGGCTTTTCTGCTCAAAATGTTGGTTTAATTAAACTGCACTCAGTGTGTGAGTGTGCCGCCATCTGTTTCAACTCCTGAACTTTCCAATCGCAGTGTCTGCACGACACATTTAAAACCAAAACGATATCAAATATTTAACATATTTAACAAATACTGAGGAAAGTACACAAAGGGATGGAGAGTTGGATCGTTTTCTCCTCAGCATGTTGGTAAACTGGTAGTGATGGGAGTTCAGCGTCTGTGTGAGAACATTCCTTCGGCATAAGGGTGTGTGTACATGTGACTATTTGCACGTCCACGTTTTATGTACAGGTACATTTGTGTGTGTGTGAAACTGACAAGGTGAGCCTGTCTGGCAGCTGGCAGACATGATGATGACGGTATGAGTGGGCTAACTGTTTGATCGTGGAGGGGGGGGGGGGGGGGAGGGTGTTTGAGAGTGGTTTGGTAAGTGTGTGTGTGTGTGTGTTTGGAGGATGGGGTGGGGCATGAAACCCCCACCCAGCTGCGGAGCCTGGGACACACCTGGGCCTGCTGTCGAAACAGCCATGTGCTGTTTAGCTTGGCTGCCCCTCCAGACGTGTGTTTGTGCATACGAGACGCATTTAGAGACAGTGATCATATTCCACGGGAGCTGTTCATGGATATGCAGTGCATATTTGTACATCACATACAGTGTCCTTTCTACCGTTTATACAGACCATATACTGTACACAGGTCTTAAAATGTGTATCAATCCCGAAAAATATCTGCGAATAGCTGAACCGAGACCTGTCAAATCATAGAAGCGTAGAACCCGATTAACAATTATTCCCTTTAGCATTCTGTCAAAATGTTATGTATTAATAAAGGATTGTTATTAACCTCCACCCATGGATCATTAAAATCTTAAATCTGCCTCCTCTTCCAAAACAGGTGACAGAGCCATATGTATTTTAATATACGTTCCACAGCATGCAGTACATCTAAATAAGTGGCAGGTTCAGCCCGAGCAGAGCGCATTAAAGGAAAGAGGCCGAGTACAGAATACTGATGTTGCCTTAGAGAAGCTTTTGATTATAAAATGCTCAGAATTCAAGTGGCTGCCTCTCTTCTAACATCAATACATCAATATCGATCCATGATGAGACAGGTGAAGCCACTGAAAATGAAAAGTACATCCCTGCAGAGGGCTCCATCAGTCCCGTTCAATACCTCCACGTCCAACCAAGACTACACCTGAATGTCTACGGACTTTCAGAACAGGGTCAAAATGTAGATGTCTTTGGTAGACCACATTTTACAGTCACTGGAAGTTCATGACAAGTTCTTTTCCAGACGTCTTGTCGAGACCACTTCTACGCGTCGGGAGGGTCCAAATGTAGACAGTTCATGACAGCAGTTAGACGTTACGTCTTCACAACACACTATATTGACTCCAGACCTGGTTTGGGGTCAGGATGGCTGGTCTTCATTATTCCGGGTGTGTTGGCTCTACCCACAGACAGGTGTGTTTCCTGTGGCTCCACCTATGTCATGATGTGTGGAGTCCTTTTTTACCAATTTTCTTTCCTTTTTCTCCCACATTAATACTAAAAACTGTGAGTTGCATATGTTTAACACAATACTTTGCAAGGTTATCGTTTTCTTTTTTATGTTCAGATAGTTATCATTCATTCCCTATTTCCAGAGAGGGATCATTCTGATGTCTTGTCGTGGAATGTGTGTACACTGTTTTAAGGCGCAGCGTGTCCAAAACGTGTGAACCTGACTCCCAGCCCAACATCGCAGCTTCATAGAAAACATATGGGCCTCGTAGGAAGCCCGAGGGCGCGCCACCTCTGGCTGTCAGGAGTCCGATACCGGCCGTCTGCGTTCCAGCACACATTGCTCACATTGTTGGACGTGTCTGCAATACGCAGATGGGTTCGACCCGGACTCGGCAACGACCGCCGCAGTCAAACCAGGAAATCTGAATGGCATGATGGTGATGTGGTTTCTCGATGCCTTTGCCTGTGTCATACGGATGTGGTCTCTGAGGGCCCGAGCCAAAAGCTGTAACGCTCATATAATCACCTGCCAGGCCAGACGTTGAGTCACCTTTGAAAACAATAGTGTTTAAGCTGTTTCCTCATTTAACCTGCTCGAAGTAGCAGCTGGGTGGGGTTTACCACATCCTGAAAGTGTTCGGTAATGACTCATCAATCGGTAAACTCTACCGCGCTGACCTTCCTGTGACTGCACACTGCTTCTGCTGCTCATCGTCCCATGTGGCAAACTGTGCTTGACTAGATCTGCAGTAGTGCAGTACGCAAAGTTGTTAAGCTTAAAGGGATAGGTTAGTTTGGGGAGATAATTACACAGCTTGGCCTTGAAAGACTTAACAACTCAGGCCTTATGTTCGTAGTTTTGGCCATCCTTTCTATCAGTAATAAGACTGAAGTCACCAAAAGGACGTCGGACAGGTCAAGAAGCTCCAGCAGTGAGGTGGTTATGTCCTGAATATTTACCATCAACATTTCTGGTGTGCACACTTTTGGATTTATTCCAAATAAGGTCATTAAAATAATCTGGGTTTGGGCTTGCTGGCGACCTGTCTGAACGTCAGGCCGCTCAGACGGCCATCGATGTGGCAGCGTTCCCAGAGCTCAGCAATTACCGTACAGTGTTATCGTAGCTGACGGAAACAATGGCCGAAACGGTTTAAAAAAAAAAGAAACCGATTGTAATAAATGATCCTTTTAGCCAGCCGATAGCGTAAAGTGACTGACTCCCCATGGCTGCACCAGCAGCTCTGTGTGGCTGTGCTCAGTACTGGACGCACTGGCATTGTGACCTGATGAGGGCGCCAGATGAAACGTTAAGGGATGGCCAACGTTGTTGCGGTTCACCCTGAGGGGAACATGAATGTCTGCATCACATTTCATAGTAGTTGCAGAGACGTTTCACTCCGCACCAGTAATGTGGGGCTCCAGGAAATGGTCACTGGGATGCATTCCCGGGGGAACACGGAGGTCTACAAAATCCCATGGCGAACCATCCGATAGTTCCTGAGGTGTTTCAGTCTGGACGACAGACAGTCGTGCCCATAACGTCTGACCCATTACTCTAGTTAAAAACTGAATAACGCAAACTAATAACAAGACATACATTAACAATATGTCTGTGTGTGTGTATATATATATATATATATATATATATATATATATATTTATATATGTATGTAACAGTGGAATTTTACTGAGTGCATGCATTCTCTTGTTGTCTTTTACTTCTTTAAAATGTAACTCCTACTCCCGAGCCACGATCAGCCACCCACTGAGTAGAACGCGACCCGCAGTCTGCTTTGGACCCGGGTCGGTTATCTACCACACGTTGTGTGGGTCTTGTCATTTGTCAGCTACTGTGTGTCGAGACCTCAAAGCAAATTATACCAAAATAAAAAGACAAAATATGTGAAAGATGCTTTTGAGTCCAGACTTCCAGAGATTCTGTGAGCTTTACTCGTAATTCTTTTCTGCTTACTGGTGGTCGGGTGGGAGATATGGCCCTGAAATAATATCACGACAGTTCAGGGTATTTCTGCGATAATGATAATTATTGATGACAAAACTCCTGAAAGATATTAATATACAGTACATGTTTGTCTATTGAAAATAATATTTGACAGAATACACTACCCTATTTATGGTAAATGATTTCTTTTCACTTTATTCTCCACCTTATTTATTTTAAAACTACTTTAATTAGCTTTTCCCTTCAGTCTCCTTAACACTGCTGGATCTTTTGTAGCAAAACCACTTCCACGCTCCTAAAGTCGCTCCCCCTTTTTTGGAGCCAACTCCTCCACCGCGGAGCGACGTTCCTTTCGCTTTCAGCGATACGTGTTACGACGTCATCACGTCAACAAGTCCAAGCCATAGTCACGATATGACTATTTTTAATCAAATTAAATGAACGATATGATACGGCCCAGCCCTAACTGGTGCACATCTACAGCTTCGCAGATAGGAAGGGTAGAAATCCTCCTTGCTCTGTTGCAGGGATGGATTAGCTGAATGTCTTTTAGCACTGATATTGTACGATATTGTAAGATTTTGAGCGGTTTTTTAAACTATCGTATTCAGCTTTTTGTCCAGTTTTTCTGGGAGGGGGCCACTTGGGGCGTCAGCTGAAAACACAACATCTGACCTTATGACCTGAACGCTCCTCTGTGCCCACCAGCTCGGGCCTGACTGCGTCTGAATGCTGCTGAGCAGGTCGAGGACGCTGGCTTCAACAGCTGCCTGCTGCTACTTTGCAAGTGAGAAAACCAGACCAGCAAGTTGGTTGTTGGTTGGTTCACCGCCACAGGCAGCAGCGTTTATTTTACAGCCATTTGATCTGTTGTTAATGTACCAAGGCTGATTAGTGCAGCTCTGAGGAGGTGTGTTACGGTTTCCTCACCGTCCTTACAGCTAAAGCGTTGTGGGGGTACGAGCTCGGAGGAGAGGAGGCCTGTGTTGCAGAGAGAGAGAGTGTGTCAGAGCGGGGCGAGCTTCCTCTGAGCCGAGGTCGGTCGAGTTGAAAGGGAATGCTGCCCGCCGGCGTGTTTGTGTTTCAGCTGCTCTTTGTTACGCTGAGCTCCTTGTTTCGCAACGGCACCATGCTAGAGGAAAAAAAGAAGGAAGAGAGAGGAGAGGAGAGAAGGAAAGAGGGAGCATGTGAGACGCAAGCACAGACTAGACTCAGAGTTCATGTTGCCCTTTTGTCCTTACAGGTGATACGGACGGGTACAGTACAGTAATGGGTCTGCTCGTCCCGCAAGCCGACTCAGAATTAGGGCTGGGGGTTCTGTCCTCTGTCTGTTACCTGTCCGTCTAACAACGAGTGGACGCTAGAAAGGACATTTTATAGCAAACTATTAATGGAATCTGCACCTTTTTTTACAAGAATTCACTTGCAGATTCTGGGTCAGAACGGATTTGTTTTAATAAATTTTACTTCTTTTCTGTTAATTTTTTTTTTATTTTTTCTTTTTTTTTTTTTTTTTTTTGTGTCTGACATTTCACCAACAAAAAGGATGAATTTGTGATATTCTGATCGATGGTAAAAGTAATCGCTAGTTGCAGCTTTAATGGGTTTGTTCCCAACTCCAAACGGAAAGCATTTTGAATTTGCTACAGCTCCGACTTCCTTCTGCTCCATAGCAACGGCAGCCGAGGTTCATGGGTATGGTGGCACTTAGAGCCATCCACCACATCAAACCTACGGGCAAAACCTCTTTCTTAGAAACAAGGTGGAAAGAATGAAAACGCACGGCTAGAACACAGCCAGCTATAGTTTTGTCACATGATCAGAGAGACTTGGGAGCGTCTGTGCTGAGGAGCATCGAGGATATCGGTGAAAGATCCTCCCACCGGCAGAAAGGCGTGCCCGTGGCGAAGCAGCCAGCTCACTCGGGCCACTACCCTCGCCATTCTTCAGGACGGGGTGTGGTCTCTCATGCTGCACATATTGTTCTCCCCACATCTTCCTCAGCTTTCAATATCACATGATGATTGTGATGCCAGATGCAGTTCTTCCATTCTTGATTCATCTGGGAGGAATTTATGGCATCACCCCACCCCTCTCCGTGCTCCGACACACTGCAGTCAAACACACGCACACCTCGTGTTATAAAAACCTCCAGTTGTAAATCAGGCGCAGGGCTTGTTCTGCTGCTGGCTTTAAATGACTCAGGTTCTGTTTCTGGCACATTTAGAGGGGGCATCAGATTTATCTAAATGTGGCACCGAGGTGGGTGCACAGTTCGCAGATAGAAGGGAAAATATGGGATTCATTTCCCCCCCGTCCTGTACGTGCTGGGTTGTGTTTCAGCCGCTGGCAGCACACACGGCAGAGGTGAAGTCACCGGGGCAGCCAAGAGTGAAGAAACACAGAGCGGGCCAAACACGCAGGCAGAGGAAGGTGTGCAGCCATGCAGTGCAGGCTTGTTCTGCATACACACACCCGCCGCACATCCAGGAAGACACATGCTTCCACTGACTTTCCTTTTCCAACACACAGCTCACGCGTGCAGGACACGAAATGAACCCTCACTGCGCTGCCTTCCACACGTCCATACAGGTCGCCTGTGCAGCGGCTTCTGGACGACCCGTGTTTATCGTAGGATGCGACCTCTAGTGGTCGTAGTGATCATGACGGGGCGCAAACCAGGAAGTCAGGTGAGGTAGTGTAAACTTTACGGGGCTATGTGTTATGTTTGATTTGCGGATATATTTCCCCCGACATTTTCTACATTTTTATTTTCTGTCTATGTCCTTATATAATGTTGTGCCTTCTGTTGTATTTGTTGCTCAGTAGTGGCTGAAGCTGGTGTTATCCCCAATAAACGCTTAAACCTTTTCATTCCATTCCTTTGTAGTTTATATTCTTTAATTGGCATTCACATTCACATCCATATGTCTACTCTAATGGGTTCCCGTTGAAGCGCAGTCCTCTGCAGCGCCAGGCGAAGGCTCAGTCACCTGTACATGGTGAATCATTGTCTGAGACTGTGGTTGGAGGAAATGGCCATGGCAGATTACACAATGGAAACTAGAAACCAGCGCGTTGTAAATCCGGACCACTGACCTGTGAGTGACTCACAACAAAAAGATGGAGGTCAAAGCTGTTTGATGAGGGTTGGGCTCGTAAAAGGAGGAAACCTGATAGGGTTTTCATCCAGCGCCTTCACACTGTGGTTTTCACTTACTCACAGGTTGTGCTGTCATCCTCTTAGAGACAAAGACTGCAGTGTACAGTGTCAAAATGTCCAATAAAGTTGTTAAGCATTGGGTATGAAGCAATAGATATTGAAAAAAATTCAACTTATTTTTGAGTGATATTGCGATATGATTTGCGATATTAGAGGGAATGATCACTTCTTACGTCATTATGCTCATTTTCATGGACAAACCCATTAAAATGATTGTGGTTTGCAGGGATCTGTACTAAACAAACATGTTTTCTTAAGTCTGTAGAATAGGACGTCTAAGCCAGGACATCTCTGCAGCGCGACAATATTTAACTTTAAACGGTATTTCGACACATATACTGACTTTTGACAGACATTGCGCCTCCTGCGACTTTGAAAATTGCAGTCGAAGTTATTTAGGTTCATTGTTCAGCCCAAATTTATAAATAATACTTTTCTTTTCATCCAAAGGTGAAAGAAGCTTGCGACGTGTGTATGAGTGTGTCAAACCCTTAGCCAGGACTCGTGAGAGGCAGATTAGACAGACGGAGATATCTTTACTTTCAGTGCCCCTTATGAGCCAGCCCACAATGCAACCTGATAGGCATCTTTCATTAAATGGCAAATGAACCATACCCTAACCATAATGTATAATAAGAAATAAAGGGGCTGTTGTTTGGTAAAATGGGTTGACTTCGTAGTATAATTAATAAAAGCATCATTTTCTTGGCTAAAAGTAAACTTTGTTTGAAGGTAATGAAAACTCCTAACATTTTCACAGAACAACACAATTAACACATTTCCTCCTGTTCCAAAAATGTGAATCATAATCAAGAGGGGGTCAAGTTACGTCACCCGGTCTTATGGAAATAAAGTTTGTGTGGAGAAATGGAGTACCAAGCGTTTCTTAACCAAGACAATGGGAAAATGTTTTCAATGAAACTATCTGCTAATTTGCAAAATGGTTCTACTCGAGGATGGTTGCTGGTGTGGGTGGGAAGGGTGGACCAGCGTGCAGGCGTTGATTTTTCAGACAAACAAAATGTACCAGTCACAAAAAGGAGAAACCTTGATTAAATGTATTAGGTTCATCGCTGAGAGTCCCCAGCAGATGATTAGTAGGGGGGGTGGGGGCGGACCTTCACAGTGCACAAAACACTGCCCTCCTGCAAGTGACCAACAGAACAACCTGTCTTTTAAAACCTTCTATATCCTGCCACCTGCCGTCTGTGGCCAATCAGGGAGGGGCTCTGGCATTAGGGCCACCTTTGACCCAGGTGGCATCAATCTCCCCTCCGTTGGAGCTAAACGGTTACCCACAAATATTAAATCACATCCACCCTCTCAAGAGGCATAGTCACAACATTACAGCTGAAACAATTTCCCACAAAGACATGTTAAGGGAGAGCGCACTGCATCTTCTTAAAGGGTGGGGGAATCAAAGTCCCCCTACAGAAGACTAAACACAAGTGAGCGAGCATTTCTCAGACCTCACAGTGAGGAAGGTGCACCTTCCTCTCAGCGTGGACACGCACTGACTCAAGGAAATGACATTGCATACTGGGAAAGCACAAAGTAGGCTCCATAACAAAAATGTTGATCTGCCAAACGCTGACCGACAACATATTTCATTTATTGTCCTCAACCTGCGCCTTGTAGCAATTTGGCATGATACTCTTCTTTCATGGTTCTGTTTAGACTAGACTCAAAGATCCCCTTCAGACATGTATTAAAACATAAATGCAAATAGTCTGCTTGGAACAATCATGTTGGGTTTTTGTCTGCAAAACAAAAGTATAAGTCCCACATTCAAATTCCAAAAAAGGCCTCCACTGCTTTGTAGCGCATCGTTCCAGAATCTCTGAATATGCTAACTTGGCTCAGGTTGCCCAGCTGGACACACGATGTAAGTGCACTCCTCAAGTTTCTACATCGCACATTGTAGAAGTTGCAAATTGGACCAGAATTGGCCCCCAAGAGAACCCCCCCCCCCCCCCCCCCCAGGCAGCAGGTGAATGTGAAAAGAAGCCGTCTCGTGTCGAACTCTGCACAGACATCGTTCTGCACGGTGACGCTCACGCATCCAAACAAGAAGAAAACACATCTTTGAGTGGAGGGGGACTTGCATCTTTCCATACCTACCCACGACCTTTCCCTAACAGTTTCCCCAACTTTCCCAATTCAGGGTTGCACTTCCATAAGGTTGCTAGAGACAAGTTTAAAAAAGAATGGTGAAAATGTATGCAACAGAGGCCCTTGTATGGGCCCCGAGGTCTGCCCACACCCCCAGTTGGTGACGCAGACGTTCTGTTTTAATTGTGTATTGTGAAATAAGCTGAGATAACACACGCGGGATGCAGGACACAAACCCTGGTCTCCAGAGCCAAAGTCCAGAGCCGTGCTTCGGATTTGGAAAACCCACTTAGAATCATTAAAAACGTAATTCCTACTGTAGGAGGCGGGGTTGAATTGTGTCAGTGAGCGCTGCAGCGGTGGCCAGATACAAGAGTGTTTTTGAAGGTTTTGGTTCTGCATTTCAGAGTTGCAAACGTGCCCGTGAGATGGAAGCAGCTGCACCTCAGCGGGAGGGACTCGGACTAACTTAGTAACTGAGATGAGCAAAATGCAGACGAGCTAAGATGACGCTTCCTGTTTCGACCGACGTAGCGCTTTGATTTAAAGCATTCCTGTTTTGGTCACGTTTCAAAATCATAACAATTTCAATAACACTTCAAATAAAACCAAAAAAGAACCTGCCAGGTTGTTTCAACATTAAGAAGAGACTGTTTCCTGACCAGTATCAGATGTGCTCGCCTGTTTGTACATATTTGTACACTGTTGCTCCTGAAGGTCAGTTTAGGGAGAACCTAGGGAAGTATTTGTGGTTCTCCACCAGGTTTATAATAATAGTAATGATAATTTGATTTGGTCGGGACAATGCATGTTAATGAACATGCATGAAACATCATAGCATGAATGTAAATCTGCCGGCTTATAGCCTCCGGCTCGTTTCCCTCCGAAGGCCCTCTGATTGGTTGTGACCTCACGGGGTAAAACTAAGACCTAAAGTTTATTATCATGTCCTTTGTCTTTGTCTTAATATTTAGTTCCAAAAAAAGATTCATCACACCAGGAGACAAAATCATCGAATAAAAGGACCCTGAGTCATCTCCCTGCGGCAGGGTGTGTGTGTGCTGCGACTTTCGTCAGAGTGCAACATTAAAGGTGAAAGAGAAGAGTCAGAGGAGCTGAGTCAGAAACCACGTATCAGACCGAGTTTTCTTTCAGCAGGAAATGAACTGTCCACCTGACCAAATTAAGAAAAGTTCTATCGATGTCGTGGCTGAAATGTGAAATTCAACACAAAAGGAGAGTTAAACCGCCTCCTGTAATCCAGAAGATGATTTCTAGACATCTTTAGGTAAAGCAGCTGAAGCCACGACGACTGGCTGCGGCCTTTAGAGTCACACTGAAATGAATACTCTTTTTCGCTAAGAAATCAGTACAGACCGCCTTGTTTGTAATTGCTGAAAAGAAGAAATTGTAGCCTATTTATTTTTCTGTGGATAACACCATCACCCCAGGGTGCTGTCACCCCAGAAAAATACATACATTTTTGGTAAAGACAGGTAATATCGGTAATGTCATTTGATTCAGATTTCTCTGTTTCCCCGGCACAAAAGAGAAACAACAAAAAGAGAACAAAAAACATCTGTATCGGCCCAGAATTTCGCCATCGGTGCGTCCCTTTGGAAAAACCCCACCAAGGGGGCGGAACTCAAAGGTGGGGTAAAATCTCTTGCTCCATATCAAACATGCGTTTTCCAGGAAATACAGCAAATGAAAGAAAATGAGAAGTTTGACGTTCTGTGAGAACAGCTGAAATCAAGCTAGCTGGATTTTTAGCTGCAATGAGAGCCGCAGACCACTCAGTGGACGTGATGAAAGACATTTTCAGGGACTGAAAGACCACTGCCCAGGCAGTGACTTTAGGCCGCAGGAAGGGAACCGACACTGCCATACGCTCCATCACTCTGACGACGTAACACTCCAGCTCTCATTTCATGCAGCTGAATGTTAATAGGACATCTTCACCTCCCGACACACACTGCGCTCTCCTGAACTGCGTTTCCATCAGTGGCGAGACCGTCGAGCAGGTTGACCGTTTCAGATGTCTTGGAGTCACACTGGACAACCAGTGACATCCACAATCGCTGCCAGCAAATACTCTTCTCCATTCGCAAACTCCACGCACCCTCTGTTGCCCCCCACCTTCTGTTACTGCTTTACAAATGCATACTTCAGTCCATAATACTCTACTGCTCCCCCTGTCTTCTCACCATGCTCTCTGTCCCCAACATCAACAACTTGTCCCGTATTAAACACGCTGCTTCCAAAATCATCGGTCTCCCAACAACCCAACCTCTCTGACCTCAATAACCGAGCCGTCGCTCGCATGACAATCACCATGGCGCCTGACCCTGCGCACCCCCTCAACCCACTTTTCACTCTGCTCCCGTGTGGTTGCAGACACACTCGGATGGAAAAAGGTACGTTTTGGCAGACGTTTTTGTCCCCTCTGCCATGGCGGTGCTAAATTCCACAGCTCGCTAATCACAATAACACACTGTCTTGTGTACAAGTGTATTTTTGTTGTATGGAAATGTGTCTTTGTTCTGGAGGCACACATAATGCACAGTCTGTGCAAAGAAATGTCTCCTCCGGGGAGAACAAAATCCATCTAAAGTAAATCTAAAACTGAGCTGCTTTACACACAGACATGATTGAATCCTTTATAGCTGCTGGAGTGCCACTAGAGAACACTGCGGGCTTTGCCTCGGACGTTTGCAACACAATGGTGAGCAAAAACAACTCGGTTTCCAGTCGACTGAAAAATGACCTTCCTGGGATCACAATGCAATGGTGCATCTGCCATCGATTGCATCTAAGCGCAACTGAGGCATGTAAACAGCTTCCCCAAAATTGTGAGGATTTGGCAAGTGATGGGCTATGCATGCCTGGTTTGAAAAGAGTGTGAAAGCTTTTCGCAGTGAGGATGAATAGTTATCCCAGCGTTCTTCTTTTCTGTGAATTGAAACTTTGATAAAAGCTGGATCGTTTGCGAGCGAAAGCGCTACAACACTGTGCATGTTGTTCGCAAGTTAATCCGGCAGCAGGTCACACAAGTCAGGCGATGTGAGGACACGGTCTGTACTGGATATACACTGTAGGCTGCTCCGCAAAACGCCTGCTTCCACACTGGGGAAGCGACCAAATGCTTCTACTGACCGGAACGATGTTGAATCCCGCAAGCTGCTGCTCTGTTGTTGTTTTTTCGACATTCAAAAGGCAGCTAGTGAATCCTGCTGGCGACACACTTTCACTCGCATGCGCCGCTAAGACGAAAAAGAACCAGGTGGAAATGTATTGGACATTTAATTGAATTAAAGACAAAAAGCATTGAGGAAGACTACAAGCGACAGCTTGATCTGGAACACCGGCGTTCTAAAAACAACAGGAAGTTATTGTAGTTTGGCCCGCTGTGACACAGAGCTCATGGAGGAAATTAAAGTATGTAAAAACGCTTAGCTTCCGATTACCACAATTTGCGTCAATAACGGTTCTCCTTCTCTGAGTCATACTCACTAGAATCATACTCACAGACATGACACACGCATTCTTAGATTCTGTTTGTCTTACCCTTTTTTTTGAGCATTTCGTTTTCTCTGCCTGAGAATCATCATGCTAAAACTCAGTATCACAGTAACCCAGTGATGGCAGTCTGTACATCCATGGGTCCACAGCAAACAGGAACTGCTAATAGCTAATTCAGCGTACGTTCAATAGTGCCACTGCGCCAAAACGTAAACAAATATAGGCTTAAAAAACAGGGCTCAACGTGTAGCCTGTTGTCATAGTTGATGCTATGTGGGACGCTTGAGAAAAGGGAAAAGAAATGCTCTGCGTTAACATTCCTGAGCTATTTCAGTTATATCATTGAACCATTATAGTTGTTTGTAGGGATATTTTTGTGATGCCAGTTCAGTGTTTGGAGCGTCTGAGCTGCCATAGAAAACCACCAGAGAAGAGAGACATGTAAGTAAGTCGTAAAATGTCAAAGTGCTACAGATATATTGAACTCCAATAATAAACCAAGTGAGATCAGACCGTAATAACTCTCCACAGAGAATCACATAACACACAAGATGCGTCACTATGATACAGTTGATACAGTATCAAAACTCTCTGATCTAAGAAAAGCACCTCAACAGGCAACACAAACTTGAACTGGTAACTCAAACTTACAGATCAATTATGTATCAATGGAGTTACGCCAACTGAGTGTGGAAATTTGGCAGAATCCTTTGTCCTAAAGTGATGACTCCTAAATTTACACTCCCAACTCCCAAGAGAGAGCTATTGAAACAAGACAGGGAGAGGAAAGCTGGTGTACTCGGGATGTTTTTTCGGCAGGAGACTCCTCTCCTTCATCATCAGTCATCATCCACGGCACTTGATGGATTCCAGCAACATTGCTTTTGCGTCTCCGGTCGACTTGAATTAGCGTGGAGAAGGGTTAGGGGCGGCGGAGAGGGATCTATCAAAGACGTTTGGGTCTTGCCCTCCTGTCTGCTCCCTTTTTCCTCCCCCTCAGATCACTTTCTCACTGAGGGGCCCTAAAGTGAGCGAACGCTGCTAGCGCTAATTAAGCCGGCGAAGATGGCGCAGGCCTCGACACCGGCAGAAAGCCAGGGATGAAAGCTTCATTAATGACTCACAATGCCGTGACAACACTGATAATCACCTCCATGGGCAAGGAGATAAAAGAAGGTTTAAGGAAGAATATGGAGCTTTACTTAGCTGAAGAATACCCAAGTGAGGTCTGGGCTCAAAGAAACTTCTTGCCCTAAAAAATTGACTTGTAAGTGTTCTGTGAATGTTTGTGTGTGAATGTGTGCTCTCAGTTACAACCCTGGGGTGAAATGAGAATTGCATAATATACAATGAGTCACTGACGATTACATTCCACTGAAAGAAAACTAACATTTTAGGAAATCTGCTTATTATATTATTTGATCTCTGTCCATTCAATCCTGAGGTAGGCTCATCATGTGTTTAGCCTAGCCCCAGTTGCATGTGTTATCGTTACATTCATGTCGCAGAGCCAAGCATCTGGAATGTCTTAGCTACGCTAAAATCCGTGGCGTGGCGCTACGGATGGCGGTGTCGGTCGTGTCGTGTGTGATGGCGGACAGGGAGAGGGGAGGGACCCAAACGCAGACAACTTGACGGAGGATGATGACTTGAATGGTTTATTCACATACTCGCAGGCAGGCAGACAACCAAAAATGAACAGGCAGACAGACTCAACACAGATACGATGACGATGCGACCAAGAAAACCACAACTTAACTCCACTCCGGTAGGGCAGGGTGACAAGACACAGGTGAACCGAATCAACACAGGTGGAAACAATCAGGGCAACTCAAAGGCAGGAAGCAAAACTGGCAGACACATGAGGGACGGAGGACATTTCAAAAATAAAACAGGAAGTCATAGAACACCAACCAGAAACCATGACCGGTCGGTGCTCCACCACTGTCCAGACTGACGTATTGGCTGGATGGCCATTAGAGATATAGTTATGGTGCAAAGAGGATGCTGAATTGTAATGACTTTCTTGAGCTTGTAATCGTTCATCTAGCGCCACCTTGAGCTCAACACTTAGAGAACATCACAAATGCTACATGTGGTCAAGTGCTTGATACACCCCAAAGTTACGTTTCTGTTTCTACACATGTTAAATTGACACCTACAGCATGACAGCTTAGAGTCGTTGAGAGCGAGGTTAGCTGTTTCCCAATCGGAAATGATCGGTGTGAAATGGAAAAGCCTGTAGGCTGTTGTGTTCATACAAGTACAAGCCAAGAGCCCATAGACTCAGAACAAATCCCACTCTTCAATATACAGGGTACAACCAATGGATGCATTAACATTTGACACCGACTTGTATGTTGCATCTCAAAACATTCATAAAAAAATCTCTTGTGCAAAATATCTCGATTTTTTTATTCCTTTTTCCCAGCAGATGGATGTCAGAACCAGAATACTACTAGTTAAATGTGTATGCATTTTATCCTGAGACCATAAACCTCCTTTTAAAACCACGTCCTGCCCTTTTACACTTTGGTTTTTGTACAGGATGTAACGTGTCAGGCTTCAGAGAGCCCCCTCGGGAAGCCACGATGTCACAGTTGATGATTTTCTACAGTCTACGGAGAAGACCTCGGTGGTCTCGAAGTCTGACCTGTTAGCCACAAAGCATGTATCTAAAGTATAAAGGCCTAGCGTCCTTGTGACGTCATTCAACCCCAACTTTTCCTGTTCACTATCACATGAGAAATTTACTTTCATCCCTGAAAGCTGCACATAGCAACCTTAAGCAGTGCGGTTGATGGAAACATTTGTGCTGGGAAAGGAAGATTGAAGTTCTGCTTGGTCGGTAACTTCCGGTCATTAACGTCCTCTTACGGCATGCTTTGCATCCTGACTTCAAAAACACAGTTTCAGTGTCACAGAGCAGTTTTCCCACCACCTTCAGGCCAGTATAGCATGACACATGCAGCTGAAGAGTTGCCGAGATTATGAAATCAGGCCGGGTTGTGTAGACATAACATGTGGACCTGTTTACATTCTTGCTGTGCAGGCAGGATGTTCTGGTGTCTCGGGGCCAATCTAGCCGGCTATTCAGGGAGAGGAGGGGACAGAAACCTCCACCCGGCAGGGGAACAGGACAGGATATGCCAAATACAGCCTGCATCGCTTGGTTATTCAGCTGCCGCTAACAATAGGATCCTCGTTCAGGGATCTGATTCATAAAGAGAGAGTGGGGGATATTTTGGGCATTGTTCAGAGGCATGGATTTCTAAATGCGGGGGTGGGGGGGGGGGGTGAAGATTTCCTCCACTCTATGGCTATTGTTGGGGCGGGCCTGGTAAACAACTTAGCATAATTTAAGAGGCTATTTTTGCCCTGTTGATGGCACCTGATGACAGGTGACGCTGGCAGTTGGCCTTCAGACACCATACAGGCATCATTGGGCCAATGTTGCACCATCGTCAGGCAGCTGTGGCTGATGCCCGTTTTTGGGGTGCGTCCTGCACTGTTGGCACAAAACATTCATCAACAGTGGCTATCCAGCCCCATCTCATGATTGTCTTTGCTTCTTATTGCCACTGTATGGCAGCAACAGCAGATACCGTTGCAGCGGTTTGTGCCGTCCTGTTTGTGGGGGCCCACACTACCAGGCTGGGCGTGATCCTGATGTGGCCGTGTCGCGGGTATCCTGGCTACTCTTCCCCACCATGAGAAGAACATCTGGATTGGATGCACAAGCGCACGTTCCCTGTGATATTATATAAGCTCACTGTGTCGTCTGCACGCGGCATGACCCCGAGCTGTACCTGAAGTCAGAGGTGTATAGAGTGGACAGAACAGGGGACAGCACAGTCCCCTGTGGTGCCCGAGTACTACTGACTACAGTATCAGAGGTAGAGTCCCTCAGGCTGACGTATTGTGGTGGCAGCCTGGAGGAGGGGGTGAGAATCGGACAGTTGTTGCAGTCTAACCTAATGAACAATATGTTGAACCTCTGCTGCACCGTCCGCCGATGTTCTTTCTTCGCCTCTCAGCCGGCGCTCTTCTACTGGTGCAGGAGGTCCTCGAGCTCACTGGTTACGCAAAATTCTATGCAAGGGTTTGTGTAGTCCGTTATACGGCGTGTGAGATCCCCATGACGTCCTCCCCGGTGGCTCCAGCAGCTCACTCCAGGCTGCGCACTCAAAACAGACAGCGAAAACAGAAAGATTGTGTGTTTTTAAGGTGTCTTTACCAAACAATAGACTTTCTGATCGGCTGTCAAAGACAAACAAAACAAAACACGTAAATATATATTTTTTAATCACGCGACCATGACGTCATCTGAATGCGCCCTGGTTACAATAGCATTTAACAGCTGATAGGACTGTTTGGATCGGGGACGCCTGCGAAGGCACGGAGAGGTGAGCGGACGATTGGTAATCATCCAGCAAAACAAAAGTAGTACTGTACCAAGTGTGCACCCGTGGAGGTCTACGACGCTGTTCGGATGAATAACGGGATTACCTACGCTGCGTACCAACGTAGTGGAAGTGATTATGTGTCGTGTGAGTGCTACCTGCAGTCAGTGACAAGGCCGTTTTGCATAACGAGTACTTTTACTTTGATACTTTTAGCACATTTTGCTGGTAATAACGCACGTTTACTTTAAATCTAACTTTTGACACAGTATTTTCACATTGTGGTATTGCTACTTTTACTTTTTACTTTTTTCATTCACCCTTTCATTTAAATCGCGAGGAGTCACTGAGGGCGTTTTCAACGATGTCGAGAGAATAAAACAGAATAAATACACCCAGAAAATATGTAAAGAGAAAACAGACAACCAGCTTGAGTAAATGTCTGAATACTTCTTCCCCTAGTGGACTTCAGAGTTGAACTGTACCAAGTGCAGACATTTCAACCTGCCGAGTCACTAGTGTCAACCAGAGCATTAGAACACACACACATTTTAATCCAGAATGAGCAATAACTGGCAACAAGTTAACATGCAGTAATGTGCACAAGTATACGTGTGCCGTGGAATGGAAATGACTCGCTGTCAGGTCCACACTGTGTGGCGAGGATGAGAGCTGCGCAGTTTAACACATTTTACAGTTATGACGTCTACTCCCACCGACATGTAGTCACCCATGATTAAACCATGCAAGCTTCAACATCACTCACACACTATGAATGTAGAGAACCAGATAAGATAGTGTACAGTGTGGTGTAATTTCTATTCTTAGAAAGAAGGTAGGCTTGGGTAAATATGACTGTTTCATTTTGAAATGTGGCTCATGAAGATGGATGTAGCCTACACGTTATTGATCAAACAAGGAAAAACACAAGGTTCCACTTTCTTCTCTAAATAATGGAAGCAAATGAGTAGAAGACGCTCTGGCCCTTTGACTCACTTTCACACACTGAGGCTTTGGATTTGTTTCTTTCAGGAGTGCATGAGACTGTTGGAGACAGGACGGCGAGAGAAGAAAATAGGTCCATCAAATGTGGGCAGAGTAAGCTTTGATGACTAACCTCGCTCCCCTTCATCTCTTCTCGTCCTCTCTCTCCATCTGCCGAGCTTCTTCCAACCCCAAGCTTCTCTCTCTCGCTGCTGCTCACTCACTCACAGCTCTGCTGGAGCCATCGTCTTACCCATCAGCAAATTTACAACAAATGATTGGTTATATTGACGCAGTAGATTGGGGTTTGTGTCCGTTTAGTCAACACGATGGTTTTTATTAACCATATGATGCAGATCTTACCATAACCTTAGGCACAAGTGGTGCCTAACATTAACCGTAGCTTAGCTGAGCTTAAAAGCCTACAGAGGGAACTCTGAAAAGTGTTTTTGTTCACTCCTTCTGCGGGAGAATACACTGGACAGGATTTCAGTGACCCAGAGTCATGAAAAGAACATGCATCAAAATAACTCTGGAACCTGTTAGAGCGTCCTGCAGCATGCTCAGTAGGTAAAGAAATGACGGAATACACTGAACATATACGATGTACAGATCAATGGTGGCAGCAGATCGTCAGAACTAAATGAGAAAATGTTCTGTTTCTCATCGCTCACAAAAGAAGACCCACATACAGTAAGTGCTTTCTGATCTGGCGCTCCTACCGGCAGCACGCCATCTTTTCTCAGTGCTTTCCAACACTGTTACAACCCCCGATTACGAAAACATTTATATGGCCTTGTCCTGATCTACCAGTATGGTTACACTGTGCTTAGGGTTAGGCGCAACAGCAACTCGTCAGGGTAAGGGAAAGATCATGGTTTGGCTTACAAAAAGAACCGTTATACCTTGTTGATATGGTAAAAGAAATGCCTGCTTCATTAATATTGGCGAACAATCGCGGTCACCGTTAACAGAACCCAACACAAACCAGCAGTGCTACAGGCCTGTACCGACATCTCGCTGTTAACCGCAGGACCCGTAGCTTACCTCGGGTTTATCAGAACTGTTCTGTGGAAAACAGCTAGCTGCTGCTGCTGGAAACCAGGTGGATAAGAGCGGCGCGAGAGAACCTGAAATTGGGGTCTGTAAAACCAAACCAGTGAGCTAAAAGAGGGAACTGCAGAGTTTGTGATGCTATTAAGGCTATCTCTAATATCTAAATGGAACAATGATTCTCAGACAAGTGAACACAGGGACACGGGGTTAGAACCTGGAAAAGGTTTCTTCTTGAACAGTATTTTGCAGTCTTTGAGGCAGTGGTTCCCAACCCTTCTGGCGTGTGATTTACGATGCCTCATCGCAGGTTGCGTGTGTCTCTGAGCTGTGAGACGTTCCTACACACCCCCGTCCGTTTCATGATAATGACTTTTAAGGCCTGAAGAGGTAAAACTAAATAAAAAGAACTGTCTGTAGTGACAATCTGTTTCTTCTTTATCTTTCCTGAATAGTTCATCATCTTGATGCTCTTTGCTGTACTTAATGAGTTTTTCCATCAAAATCATGTGCAGCTTTAAGCCCGAGCGTTTCCTAAATGTCAGCTGCAGTGTAAAGATGGCTGCCAGTTACGCAGGAGTGACCACACCTCTCAGTTAAACAATGTTAGCGAGGAGTGCTGCTTGCAGTGACTTACAGGCGAGGGGCTTCCAGACGCCTGCAGGCTCGCTGATCTGAAATCAGTCGCCGTCTTTGTCCTGATACGCCTCCCACACAAATTGGTTCCCTCTGTGCACATGTATCCGGCCACAGGACACAAATAACTAGATGCAGCTCCCTGTAATGACATATAGTGGACAAAAAAGGCTAGAATTATGGAGGGAGGGAAAAAATCACTACTTTCATCTGGCCTGCTGGGGCTGTCGTGCTCTTAAAATGCTTCTGGTCCGGGAATTCGAAATTGTTGCTATGCCAGTGGGAGGAGGGAACATACGAGCGCACAAGAACATACATGCGCATAGACATTAGGCCACCGATGCCCCGCGGGTGCTCACAGGGGGTCGCTTCTCAAACACTGCAATTTAGAGTGTTTTCAAGGCCCTGCACTATTTCATGGCGCTAATGTTGGGTGAGTCAAGGTCAGCAAATGAAGGGGAATGTAAAGTGAGACACTGAAGGCAGGCTCGCTCCTCAAACCATCTGTACCTCCTTTGATATGTTATATGTGCAGCTCTTAGCACAGCAGGAGGACAATACTTTCAGCCACAGAATCAGTCAATGAATCATTTTAAACGGCCAGTAATTAGGTAGAATTCATGTTAAATTACACACATCGGTGGAACTCTACAGAGAGTGAATAGAGTCCTGGGTCCGCCTTCCTTCTTGGTACAGTCCCACGTCTGTGCAACCTAAACTGCGCTGTTTATGTTTGGTTGGGAGTGGGAGAAAACCAGAAGTCTGGGGCCTGGCAGTAATTAGGTTGTCCAGGTGTGGAGTTGGAAAAGTCAACGACGGGGAGCATGGCCCCAAAACCAGGATGACTTTCCTGGGGGAACAGAGGCCTTCTCAGTCTCAGAAACAAGGGCCTCAGCTCGGGCCTCCGGTCAGGGCAGGTAGTGCAGGGTTCAACAGGAAATGGAGTTCAGGGACGTGGAAGGGCTTATTTGCCATGTCTGTGGAGGTGTCCCTCCGTTTGGTCTTGGTAAACAGCGTTATGTTTGTGCAGACAGTGAAGTGGCACCACTGATGGATTTAAAAACCTATTTTACGCCGGTGGTGCTCGCCCCCGCTTCTCTCAGTGAACTTGCCATGGATTAAATATATTGACGATATATGAAGGGAGCCGTAAGAAAATATTTGTATCGGCGAATCTACCGTTAGAAGAATCAGTTTCAACGTTTAGCATTTTTTGTGATTTAATAAGCTTTTTATTTTGTTCGTGTCCACGAAGTTATATATTCGTCACAGTGCTCTTGGTTCAGTCTTGTGCTGTGTTGAAAATATGACAGAAAGTTACTTTGTGAGTCCCAAAGAGGCTTAAGATCCACAGTAACACTGCACCAGCGCTGTGACTGTCGTTGTGGAGTAGCGCAGGACATAAAGACCTGGAAGCAACACTCCCGTACTTTACGGTGTGGCACCTGTAATCGGTGCTGTTTAAAACATTAAACATGATCTTATTTGATGGAACCCACCTAACAATACCATTACCAACAGGCCCCAGACTCCCAGGGGCTGCAGCAGCCTCACGTTCGCCATGTGTCAAATGGTTTGTGCTCATATGACTTATTGCAAAGGTTTTGGGGAATTTGCACCACTGAAGTACGATATCAAACAAGGTGGTTGGTGGAGGAAAATTAGAAACGCTCCGTCAAAAAGTAATAATTCTCAATCATTTATCAATGTTCTCTGGGGGGGGGGGCTTCTGAAAAAAAGGAACAAGTTTGTTGAAAATTAACAAATCGCTTACTGTTTATACGTAAGAAATATTAAAATCTAACGGCGGACAACACAGACACGGCATCTTACTTCAATACGTTTCTTTATTTCTGTTTTCAGTCACAAGTCCATCCGAACAACATTTAACTGAAACATCAACCGGTAGTGCCCCCGGAGTGCAAATGCCCTGAGAAGCAGCAGCAGCTATGCGGAGTGTGCACCACTCCCCTGTGCTGCGGGAGCAAAGAGCTGTCAGGTTGTGCAGAAAGCTTTGGCCTTTATCCTCCTCTAGTCTCAGCGCTCGTTTGCTTTAATCTGTGCTGCCGAACGAGCCCGGGTCAGAACCCGCTCCTGCGAGGCCAGGACTAATTCCTTCCCACCCAACTGGGATTTGTAGTCAGAAATCCTCTGACATCACCTTGAGAAAAAAAAAGATCCAGCTCCCAGGCCGCCCCGTACTGCATTACATGATAAGGTTAATGAGAAAGGCAGGCGAGCCCGGGCCCTGCAACGCTTCATCCTCTCTACCCAGAGCTCCGTTCCTCCAGAGACGATACCAAGCTATTCACATTGAACTAGTTGAATCTGAACCATAACCACCCTGCAAACGTCTTAACAGCCTGTGACCCAGCCGGACTGCTGCGTCTCTGTGTTTGATGTCACATCGGCAAAATGAGAAGCCAGCTGAGTGTTGTTGTTGTTGTTGTTCCTGGTGTCCAGATGGGGACGTCACTGATGAGGAGAGGTGTGGGGCGAAACTGTCGTGACATGCCGCATCAGTTAGCAGTTTTAAAGGCACAGGGAGGAGATGGTAATGATGGGCTGCTGT
Organism: Coreoperca whiteheadi; assembly: GCA_011952105.1. Taxonomy (NCBI): domain Eukaryota; kingdom Metazoa; phylum Chordata; class Actinopteri; order Centrarchiformes; family Sinipercidae; genus Coreoperca; species Coreoperca whiteheadi. The sequence continues at coordinate 1,086,898 of CM022479.1, forward strand.
GTGTGTGTGTGTGTGTGTGTGTGTGTGTTTGGGGAGGACGGGGGCTGTTGGTGGCTGTGAAGGGTTCCCAGTGGAACTGATTATCCCTATTTTAGCGTCTGAGACTGGGGGGTGGGCAGGAAGCAGGGGTGGAGGTGGTGGTGGTGCTGCTGCGGCTGTGAACAGCAGGCTAATTAATTACACATTGGCTTGTGGGAATATTCTGCCTAAATGCCACTCGGGGCCCTTTGAGGCGACACACTTAACAGCTCGAATACGGCGCACACAGAGACACACATGCCGTAAAACACACACGCTAACAGTTAGCGAAGGGGACAAACTCAGTTCTTCAATGTAGTTTTGTATATGATCAACCGTCACCCTTTTGGAAGCGTTGTGAAGATCACAAACACGTGTCAGACCGATGTATTTTAAGAGGAAGATGTTTCCCACTAAACTATCTGAGCTTGTTCAGGCTGTGAAACACTCGTTCTCACCAAAAACCTATGAAAAAAAAAACAACACAAGTGCTTTGCCAGGACTAAAAACATGCATGATCTGGGATGCTCTGTAGCAAAAGATAACCAATGGTGTGAGGTGGTCTACGCTTCCTGTCCCCTACGTGGGCGTAGTCGCCTCACCCCCACCTCGTCTGAAAGTGTTGTGAACGCCGTGTGGATGGGTGGAAGCAGATTGGGTTGTGCATGCGGGATGTTATCGGTAGATAATCATCTTTAAAATAACTTAGAATTGACTTACTCATAACTGATAACTCTCTGAAGCGGAGAGAGGCTGTGTTGCTGAGACAGGGACGGCTCTCAAACAAAGTTCATTTTGTGCTGTTTGTCAGACAATCTGAATGACCTACTTCACCTGGATCAGGCTGAGGCCTTTGTTTTTCTGTTTGTTCCACTCATGGTAATGCACTTTATGCACCCGTTAACTTGCTTAAAGCACATTTTTTGTCTGCGATATTTTGAGCTCCACTTTATGCACATATTGAAATTACAATGGAAAGGTACCTAATGTGCAGTTTGGCATTTGAAACGATGCATCTATATTAGATTTATATCTGCTATGTGCTTATAAAGCATTCCTGATAAGCTGGTTTGAAATATTCTAGGACGTTCCCTGTTTTTAAAGGACTCGCCTAATAACTCATCCTCTAAGTTAAGCAAGCATAATTTATGTTAAGTGCTATGGGAAGCAAATAATTCAGATGTCAGAGAAGGAAAACCCCTCTTCCTGTCCACGCTGTGAGGGGATTTCGGGGGGGATGTTGCTCCTCTCCTTAACCACTGTATGGAATTATGTATGAGGGCAGCTTTGCGTGCTCTTCCCTGTCGCAGCGCTGCAGTGCATGTCAGCTGCCTCGCTGTAGAAGCTGCCAGTGTTCAAAGATATTTTGATGAGCCCCGTGAAAATGTTTTTTTCGATGAGATGAGTCATTTGCAATATGCAACACTAATTATAACTATAATTCTGGGATAAGTGTTGATTGCTGCATCACACTTTTCTCTCCTCCGCCCACGGCGAGGCCTACAACAAGCTGTCCTGTGGTATCAGACGTTCCCCGGGCTGTGGGTGGCCGTTTTTGTGTGTGGATGTTTGCTTCTATTGGTAGCCCACATGTCTGGAGGGTCCTCATAAGTCGCCTCACCTCCACCCGAACCCCTGGTCTCCTTAGCATTGGCAGACTGATGAGGGTTCAGTGCACACTGATGTCATTTGTATCCTCCTCCACTCCCCGCCTGCTGTGGCTCAGCACAGCAGGCTAATGTTAATGGCTGTGTGTGCGTGTGCGTGTGCGTGTGCGTGTGTAGTTCTACGTGTGGTAAATGACGGGATCTGTACCCGAATGTGGCCGTGTGTCTTTAGCATGCACATGTTAATTCGCAGTGTCACAACAGTGTCATCATATGTGTTTCAGTGTGTCAAATCTGATCATTTACGTGTGTGTGAAGTGTGTGTGTGTGTGTGTGTGTGTGTGTGTGTGCGTGTGTGTGATTGTGCTCATGCGTACGGTCTGCTGCTCGGTCCACATCAGACAGAGGAAAATGAAACGAAAGGGAAGGGCCAAAGGCCGCAAAAGGGCAGAGCTCCGCAGAGAGTCGTCCGGCACAGATTCTAACCACATTATGCTGCTTCGGCCCTCGTCTGGTTAGACGGGGGAGTCCACACACAACCCCCCACATGACGCCATGTCGCCGCTGCCTTTCCCAACTCCGTCACATTAATGCGCATGTTTGTGTTGTCTGTTTCGGAGCGTGAATTTAAGCTCTTTTCATTTTCTCCCGTGAGATAATCGAGATTTGGGGGGGATTTCTATTTACATTTGGACTTTTTGCGAACGTCTGCTGGCCTGTTAGGACTCCGTTGGAGACCTGCAATCCCGACAAAAACAGCTGTAAGATGTCACAGTTGGTGGGGACGATGTACAGCTGGCGCTGGGCGGGTCGGGGGGTCATTCACGGGTCTGTTCGCTAGTGGCGGGGGACCGAGATGTTCTTCTCATCACTGCCAAGTCTGCTTCCATGTTCCCTACCACCCCACCCTGCGCTCCTCCTGTGAGGCCTGAGCAATTACATTCAGCCAGAAACATCTAAGGTGAGCATGCTGGCCGCGAGGCTACCTGCCGGCCGCATTGTTTTCCAGTCTGAAGTTAGGAAACCGAATTAGTTAGTTAGTTCGTTGGGAAATGTTGCTATGGATACATTTAGCTTCAAACGTCCGCGGGCAGACGAGGATGATGTTACCAACGTGTCCTCTACGCCTGCGGGAGAAGAGTGAGAAGAAATATTGTTATTAAAGTACTCCATTACTAGTAATAGTCTTGTATTCAAATTGTTGTTAGTAGAGAAGTATTATCAGCAACATGCAAAAGTACTCATTACGCAGAATGGCTCCTTTCAAGCGTTATACAATATGAAAAGGTAACTAGTAAATATAAGTTTTCAAATACTGTACATGTAGTGGAGTAGAAGTATAAAGTAGCATAAAATGGAAATACTCAAGTCAAATACAAGTTTGTACTTAGTCACATTCCAGCACTGCCCTCTGTGCAGGTGGGTCATGTAGTAGATGAGGTTCTGCAGGTGAGGCCTTGGAGCCTTTAGTGGAAAACATTACGTAAGAGAAAGTACTCTCCCAGTCTCTCTTCACCTTTCATGGGAAAAGGCTTCTTTTGCCAACAGTGTACTTTAGTATTCATCATCCAGACTGACGATGCCAGATGCTGAAGGAAGGTGAAGGTTCTTTATTTCCATTTGATCTCTCTCAAGTTGGATCTCCACCACAGAAGCTCTTTGATACCCTCCAAGAGGATGTCTCAGAGGAAGCCTTTTATGATAAGCCAAGCTGGGTCGACCCTGAGAGCGATGCCAGCCAGCTCGTTTTCACGCCTCTTTTTCCCAACTAGGCTGGGAGTTCCTTTTGTCTCTCTGTGTTCGAGTCCGTTTGCCGGAGAGACCAGCGAGTACACTTTGTTCTCCGTGTACGATATGGCACTGTGTTAGGAAATATTCCTTCAGTTTAGGCCAAGAAATGCCAAGGTTTTTCTGAAGTTTTCGGCTGGGCACGCTGAAGCATTGGCAGGAACCCATGTGTAATGTAGGGGAAGGCTCTATATGTACATTCAGAGCATTCCTAAGGAAGCTTCCACGTTACATATGAGCGATAGGGAGCCTTTAAACTCCTGTTTGACTTTAAAGTCTCTGGAACCCTTTTAATGAATCCCAGGTGATCCCACGCTAATGGGGCTGGGCTAGCGGGACGCAGTGCCTGGTAATCCTATTGTTAAGAAATGTGGAGGAAAAAAAACATTGCATTCGACCAAGGACAAAAAAAAAGAGAGAGCTTGGGTCAAAACCCAGTCCGTACAAAAAGACTATTACTATTGAATTTTCACAATAAATTCCATGTTTCCAGTTCCTTTAAAAGAAGACTTTGATTTTGATTATTTGACTGTAACAATCTGTAGATCACTTGCACCTACCTCATGCTTTCATGAGTCTTATACTACAGTGGCTCATGGGGCCCTGAAGTTCTGTCCCTCAGCCCACATTAAAGCTGCTCCAATCAATATTTTTATATTGGATTGAACATGTTAATGTGGAAAGTGTCGCTCGTAGTGGAAAGCCCACGGGTAATTGTTATTTGGAGTAGTCAATGTATATTTGCGTGGCTCTGGCCTGGTCAGTGCAGCTGTGTAAATGGGGTTTGGTTTGTAGATCAGTGATTCTCAGTGACCAGGCTGCGATCCGGTAGACAGCCAGTCGACTTTGTATTAGTCCACAAAAATGTTATCTGACCTCCCTCTCGTCCCCACTGCCGCCACCTCTCGATGTTGGCAATAAACGAAGACTTTACTGCCCTTTCTGACCAGACGCCTCTGGTCAGCCACAAAAACTAGTTTCAGTGTATTTCATTTTCACAGCACTTTGGTGCAAAACCTTTTTGCTTTTCAAAGTGCTTCACAAAGGCAGACACATATCCCCGGGCTTTGGCACAGCCAGCGTGCCACGGTGGGAGGGTCTGAGGGGCCTGGTGGTGCTCTAAGGGGTGAGAAGTTCTGAGATCCACTGCGGGTCGGGACGGGAGATTTGTTTAAGGATGCGAGGATAGGGGTGACATTCTCTTTGTCATGATTGGCATTAGAGGCAGCTCCCTCCTGACGCTGCCCACGGCTCTTACACGTTCTGCGTGACATATTGTCTCAGCTTGTTTTAAGTTAAAAGAAGTACTACGTGTCATCTGTATACCACGTTTCTAGCTGTTGTTTTTGTTATTTATTTCCATAATGCACGTAGAAAATTTCAGGAATTCTCCACTCCCGAGTAGGATTACCAGGATACAGCAGATGGCCTTGCCCCTGTGACACTGGCTAAATGACTATTGAAAACTGAAGATGGTATAGCCAAAACATCTGAACACGTTGCTCCCCAACAAACAAGTCAGATTAAAGTCTGCGCAGTTATTTTTAAATGCTTTGAATAGAAATGTTCAGAATGCTCTCATCATTAGTTGAGAAAGACTTCTGCTGGATTATACTTGACACTCGTTTAGGTCACATAAACTGACAGGTCAGCCGTTCATTCAAACTTCTAAACAGCTTTCACACCAACATATTATTGGCAAATTATTCACTCTTGTGCAGCATTAAAGAGACCAGCATTTATTTAAAAAGATAACGCAAAAACACACAATAACGCCACATATTCAAAAGCCAACCAAACAGTTCTGTACTTATGATATGCTAATGTTGTGGCCTAACCCTTTATCCTTTCATCCCGAGCGTGGACAAAAGAGCAAAGAGAGGGAACAAAAGGTTGCTGAAGACCTTGTTGACTCGGTGACTTCCGGGTCACGCGTCCGACTGCTGCGTTCGATGGCTGCATTCACTGTCTCTCAGGATTGTGGGACAAAAGAGAATGCAGTCTTTAAATCAAAGTTCAGCTAAAATCCGCACAAATGAGTGAGCTCCTCTGTTCAGTCGCAACATTTTAAAATATCCTTGAAAATGTGAATGCATACCTCTCAAACACTACACTGGACAGACACCTGCCTTGTTAAGATTAGATTGAACTCACAGATTTCAAACAGGGGGATGTTCAGTTCAGTGGAGGGGTAAATACACCATGTCCGGATCTATCTGTATGGTTTATGGCCTGCAGAGACGGAGAGAGGGAGAGGGGGGGTGTACAGTCGCTAACCACACAAATGACGTTCAAACGGGCCGAGGCAGTGCCACAGGAAAGGGCCCGCTGCCGGTTTGTGGCCTAGATCAGTGCCGCTGCCACCGTATGGCACAGTGATGTGCAAATGTCAGCCTGTCTGTTGCCCCAGAGCACAGCACAATAACCCAGGGCTGCCTAAATTAGCCATATGGCAGACATCAGACACGTGAAGGACACTCATCTTGTGCTACCTCACCCAGTATCCAGTGAATGCATTTTGTCCATGGGGAAAATGAATGGAGATTTGCTTTTACCTATGTGTTGTTGTGTCTCCAGTTGTAATTAGTATATAGATTTCCTTTACTGTTTTTATGTCAAAACTGTAACATTATTGGCAAACTCTTACCCCTTGGGAGTGCATAATTTGCGTCACTCACTGCCAGTGCAGCTCTGTCTGGCAACATCAGACATCAGCAGCAGACTGACTTTTGCTATAAGAACAGATCAATCCCAGGTCTCGGATTTTCACAATTCTACTGTAAGTCTCTTAAATCATAATTATTCATTTGCTCTCATTTAATTTATTTGAGTTAATTCATTCTTGTTTGTTTATTTTGATTTCTTGTCAATCAGTACTTTTTGGATTCTATAAATTGTTGATATATACCAGCCAGTAAAAATGTATAGTGTAACTGTATAAAGGCTTTGGTGTGACTACACAAAATAACTCTAGTTAAAAAAATATGACTCTTACAGTGTGCATGAATTTAACATTTGTGCAAATGTGTGTGGTTTGAGCACGGCTGTAGCAAGGCTGCTACAAACGGGCATTCAGTATTTTAGTTTGGCCGGCTCTGCTTTTGATACGTCTTACAGGAGTGCTACCCTGGGAGTTGCTTTGCTAAAAACACACATATGACTGCAGCAGTGCCCCCGTTCTCCGCCAGTTCAGCTTTCCAGACTTCATGCAAAGACATGAACACTGTATGTGTATGTTGTGTGGGGTTTTGCTGTGCGAGTGTGTTGGCGGCGGGGGGGGGGGGGGGGGGGGCAAATTTAGGAACAAAAAGGGAGCCAAAAAGGGGTCT
>CM022479.1:1093664-1129178 GCA_011952105.1 Coreoperca whiteheadi
TGCTCGGTTGAGTGAAGGGGGGGGGAGTTGTGGGGGGGTGGTGGGGGGGGGTGGGGGTGGGGGGGTGGGGGGGGGGGGGGGGGGGGGGGGGGGCAGCAATCATTGAGACACAATAGGAGCCAACAGATGTCTCTCTATCTCTTCCTTTCATTTGTCTCTGCAGTACGTAGGTGGAGCTCACCAGCAGAGACAGACGGAGGGTGAATAAAACAAGAAAATGAGAGCAATGTGGCTCAGCCATCACGTTGATTTATTCTCCCTTTTTAAGACCATGGAGATCTTTCTGTTGTTGTTTCTCAACTACCAACAGCATCGGAAATTTTATTCAATTTTTGTCCTGCCTCTCACCCTCCCAGTGATATCCCCTCAGAGATCCGTTTCTGCATGCGAAAGCTTCTGCTGCTTTCACGAAACCGTGCAGATATCTTGGCATGTGGCGCAGTATGAAACAACGTTTTAACATTGTTGTAGTTGAGGAGATATGCATGTGCCTTTACTGCACATTGTCAGTAGCGTAACAATGCCGCATCTCTTACAGGGAACGTGAAAGAAAGAAAGGCTTTTTATCTGAGTGCAAGAGGGCAGGATGATTGATGGTGGAGTTCTGGCTACAACACGTGTTGTTTGCATGTATTAACGGATTTGTAAAAGAAAGTGTCTCATCAAGATCAAAAATAACTCATCACATGACCCAACACATAAGAGCCACTAGCAGTGCCTAAAAGAAGAGAAAAATATGTATAGCACATGTAGTAAATTGTAGCTATCTACCTTTGTGCAAAATGTAAACTTTTTAACTGAACACGTCTTTGCCTGAATTCCTGCTGCCTGCAGTCAAGTTGTGCGCAAACGTCTGGCTCAGAGCCAGTATATCCATCCAACCCCCTCATCCTCCCCCCCTCTCTTTCCTCCTCTCATCACAGGCTCCTTGCCTGGAGGCTGGAAGCGCTCCAAGAAGTGGGGGTGGGGGTGGGGGGGTCGCTTGTGACAGAGAGGAGCAGAAGCTCGTAGCATCGCGGGGCAGAATGAATGACCCTCAGCCGCCCCAAAGCCTGAGGGACTGTTGGCTCACTGATGGCTCTGTTCATGACGTCCAGACGCAGATGCTGCAAAAAGTTTGCAGGGAGAAGACGCAGCTTCCAGGGCGGCCCCCAGCAAACCCCACGGGGGGAGAGAGGAAATGTGTAGGCCATGGCTTCGTGCACTGCAAAAAATGCAAGGGACTTAACCTTTCTTCTGGTCATGTTTACTCAGAGAGTCTAACTGCACGGGCAGATCATGTTTTACATTTGAATACATTCACGTTGTTTATGTTAATATGACTTCTTTTGAGAAATCATCACGAGACAAGGAAATAAATCTCCAAATAGGAATCAAGTCTTAAAGCAGCACCAGGCAACTGTGTTTCTGTGTGTGTGTGTGTGTGTGTGTGTGTGTGTGTGTGTGCGTGTGTGCGTGTGTTAGTGGGCCAACAAGTGCAATAGATGGAAACTTTAAACTTACACATCCAGAAAACACTGAAGGCTACCTCAGTAAACTGTACCCTACACACAGCATTCATTTTACTAATCTTTCCAGCTAATAGGGGATTTGATAATATATCATATAATCACCAAAATCCCCAATTAATGAGTCAGTTAATCGTTCAGGGCTTTTCCACTAACAAGGTGCTGAAGGCCGGAAAACCAGCTAATCTTTTTGTCGACTCGCCCACATTTTCTTGGGCTTGAGAGCTAAACTCAACCAGAGTTCATCACCTTGACCGTCACGCTCAGCAGCACGTAACGCAGACCCATCACCCCAAGTATAGTGATAGTGGTCAAGTGATACAAAGTAAACCTGCAGCAATTTTAGTAATCGAGTTATAGTTTGGGTCATTTTTGACCAGGTTTCAGCTTCTCCGACGTAAGGAATCGTCGCTTTTCTTTGCGATGTGAAAGTAAATTTGTCACCTTTTGGGTTTTGGACTGTAGGTAGGCAATTTCAAAATGCAGTAGACAAAAAGGGGGAAAATGCGAAAACACTGAACAAGCTAAAAACATTTAGCACCACTGTAGGCAGAAAGAATATTGGTATTTGACGACCTCAGAGAACATTCAGTAACAACGTTTGTCACCTTCAATACCAATGTTTTTTAAAATTCTTCCTTTCTACAATATCTGCGTATGGCAACGAGTGCGGTCAAGGTCACTAAAAGATTGCGGGTTTGGCAAAGGGCCTGCGGCAATGTTAAACGAGCTGTCTGTGCAGTAAATTCTTAAATGGCTGTAGATCTGGTACGGGATCCAGCTCCAGCATCTGCACGTTGTCAGTGGAAAAGCCCAAACTGAGTCATCGATATTGACGACTAAGCCGAGCTGAGCTGCAGCAGATCTGAGCACAAAACAAAGTCACTTGCTAGGTTTGCAATCTTTTTGCAGTGTGTCCATCTGGCCCCGCTGAGCACTGCAGGAGAAAGTTGCAGACTGTCGAGCCATCCGATGGCGCTGGGCCTTGCCCAGCAGGGCTTTGTAACAGAAGTGGCCCAGTCCTGTTTTGTCTGACCCACAATTCACTGGGACGGCCCCAGAGACAGTGAATATCCCTGCCAGAGAGCATGAAAAAAGCCACCAGGCTAAACCACGTGTGCCTCATAAAGGAGACGGGGACAGCCGTGCGAAAAGGACTGCAATGCAAAGCACGCTGAAACCACACAAATGCGTCCTGGACGAGATGTCTTCAGAGGAATAGACATGTGAACACTTCGCACAGAGGCACAAGTGACGGCCTACACTCACTCGTCCTTATTAATACATTCCAAACACTGCCAGCTCCCTGAGGAAATAACATGTTCATTCAGATCATTCCCACAATATACAGAAAGATGGAGGGTTTGGACAGCTGCGGGCCTGTTAGTAACTAAGATCCCCATAAGTGGGTTAATGTTGGGTACAGTTCACTTAAGGATAACGCACCAGTGTTGCTCATCAGTGTGAGACTGGCTGCTGACCTCTGAAGCACTGCACATGTCTCCGATCTGTCAGGCGTTGTGCTCACGGTTTCCCCTGGTTGGACAAACACCGGAGTCAATCAGAGCGTCGTAGGCAGGATTAAAAATGCCAGCTTGACAGCCCCTGTGACGCGTTCATTGATGTTGACCTGTCGGAGGACAGCTCTTCATGCAAAACTGTAGCGAAAGAGGAAAAATGACTCAGGGCTGCCGCCTGACAGCACCAATCACCAGACAGGACCGCCGATGTTAAACAAATGAGCCGACTGCATTCACACCCCATGGTTTTTAAAATTCTCCCTTTCTACAATATCTGTGCACGTCAACTAAGAAATGGTTATGGTAGGGAAAGATTATGGCAAATAAACTATGGCTGTGCTTAGGCACCTCAAACGCTTGGTTAAGGGTGGAGAAAGGTCGTGGGTATTGGAAAGGTTTGTTACAGAACAGGAATGCACAAAGGAAACACTGCTTCCTGCATCGGCGACGGAAGTTGGCGTTGGACGTAAATCGTGGGCCGCAAAATCATCCAGTATGGATGACATTCTGTTGGTCCCCGGCACCTCCTTCCCAGTCCCCTATGTATCTGGCTGAGTTGCCATCCTGGAGGACAGAAATGTTGTACGGTGGCAATTCGATCTGATTATCAGGCCACACCAGTATAGTGCAGCTGACGATTCAGTACAGAAGGCAGCAGTCATTGTGATTTCAAACTTGTGTTCATACACCACCGGATGTGTTGTGGCATACAGTAGGTAAGCCACAGATAATAGCTGTTTGCTGCTGGAGTGTGAGAGAGTACAAACAGTGCAGACAGACCACCAGGCTTTGAAGAAAAGCTCTCCCCTGTGAGCCAGCCAGCTGTATATCACTGAATCAAAACAGCCTGCCTCTCGCACACTATCTCATCTGCCTCGGTCTCCCTGTCTGTCTGCCCGTCACTCCGTCTGTTTGTACCCTCTTATCTGCTCTTCGCTGAGCGCCTGCCTCTCATCGTGTGGATCTTTCTCTAACGGTGAGTGCGTTTGCTGCGGCGGGTGGAGCCACCTCTAGATTCTGATAATTGAACTGACCACATTTGAGCAAGATAAATCATATCGAGTTTACGCCTTGAATGAGAATAAAAAGCATTCGTCAGTAGGTACTCGCTGTGAGTGTTTCTTTAATTGAAAGTTACAGTTGACGTTGTATTGACTTTAGTGCTACCGGAGAGGCTCGCCGCCTGTGACCCCACCATCCAGCCCTGTTCCCCCTCCCCACACTAACCTACTCTTGTCGTTAATCCAGCAACTCTCACTCTCGAAGGGGAAATCCACTGCAGCTCAGGGACACGTCTACACGTGCCCTCCCCACCCCAGACTCTCTTTCTCACACACACTCCAGGGTATCTGCTTGAACGGTCATGGGAAATGCCTGCAACCATGCTGTCTAATTGCTGGAGTACAATGTAACACCACCATATTTTCTCTTAATGTGCAGGCCTACACCTATATCATTTCTACATCAAGTAAGCAGGTCTTTTGGCAGCCTCTACACAGCTTGTTGATTCGTTTCCCGCAAACCGAGTGCCTATTATGTCTATCTGATGGTCCCCTGCGTGAAGGATCAGGGTTCAGAGTACATTAGAATGGAAAAGCATTTTAAACAATGTGCTAGTGTTTGTCTGTCAAATATTTGTCCCGCACAAACTCCCTGTAATAGCACACGTGTGTAAAAGGTGCCAGTTGTGTTTGTATGACCATCAGCTGGGGAATTAGAAAACATCGCAGATTTCTTCGTCTTCCGATGAAAGTATGAAATAGGGTCAGTTTCTATTTTTTCATCACGTGAGAAACACATTTCACATTCCACAAGTCAGATATTTGCCACGTGTAGGCATTACATGTGGAAACAGAAATTTCCCATGATGGAAACACAGCTGACACGGAGCGCGAGCTGACCCGGAAACAGTAGTTTGATGCAAAAACATTGCTAAACATTTTGCTGAACACACATCTTGGCCTTCGGACAGAGAGTGAGATAAGAAGCTGCAAACAATGCCTGTGTGTACAGAGCTGGAGTCAGGTGATTAGCCTAGCTTAGCATAACGACTGGAAGCAAGAGGAAACAGCAAGCCCGGCTCTGTTCAAAGCCCAAAATATGACCTCTAATATGACCCCTGATATTTCTGATTCAGCCCATTTAAAACGAGCTAAATACCGTTTGAGTGCGTCTGGCTGCACTTGTTAACAAACCGCTTTAAATTTGCTACTTTTGCTGTTTTACATATTTGGACTGCTTATCTGGCGTGACTAGCCTACAAGGCTAGCCTTTAAGAATACGCCTGAGCGCACCCAAGTCAGAATGTCAAGCGGTTTTCCTGTTCTTCCCGTTGACATTGGAGGAATGCCGCATAACGCTAGCTGTTTCTGTTAGCTTGCTACATTCCATGAGCGTCGTCTTAGTTAAACCTCCCTCAGGCCTCCGGAAACGCTATCGCCAACGCTTGCAGTCCGTCCTATGTGAACGAGAACTACCTACAGCGCTAATGGCAGTGGTTATCGTAGTGTGGACCCGTGTGTTGGACAGATGAATGACTAACATTGCCGTCATTAGACCCCACCACTTCGTTATAGCGTATAGGAAGGTGTGAATTCTGCGGGTAGGAGGGGGAAGGGTTCGCATGCTGCACACATGGTCTGTAATTTCACTTTACCCACTGTTATCTATGCCCGTTATGCTTGTGTGACTGTTGACAATTACTGTGTTTTCATCCACATGCTATTTACCCTCGCCACCACCGCTCTCCAATTTCTTTTGGTCCTTCAAGCATTTGTGGCTTATTGTCCGCTTTCCCCGTTTCTCTCTGCCTGCCTTTTCAGTCTGATCTGCCTCTCCATCCTCTTTTATCCTTTCTCTCTGTCTCTTCTTATGTTTGTCTTTTTGATCATTTACTTCCGAGCTGTTCTCGCTCTGTGCTTCGTCTCCTTTCCATACTGCCGCAACCCATCGTCAGTGGAACCCAGCCCATGACCAGCTTCTATACCCTATGTATAGATTTAGGTATTGAGTGGCTTCATCCATACTATTTAAGTAGTCGTAGTAGTCCAAATCTGTCATAATCGGTATCTAGCGAGACTCAGGGTTGTCATATTTCCGCTCAGTATGCTGCGTGTCACTTCCAGAGGGTGGAAACATTGGAGTCAGACTCCTGTGTTTCACAAAGCCGGCTCCCCTCCCAGGGAAGTCAGAGCAGAGTCACACCAGTTAGACAGCTCTGGTTGTTAATTAGCTGGCTAATGCGTCAGAGGGGGGTGTGTAGGAGCGCATGAGGGGGGCTATAGAAAACACATTTCCACTGGCTTTCTGTTCTTCCTCCCTTCATCTGAATGTGCCACCGATGTAACTGGAGAGGGTTTTGGTCTTGTCGGGTCCCAAATGGAAAACCAAAGTCTCTGACTCGTATGGGCAGATTTTAGCTGCCGTTTTAATACTGTTCAAAGATGGCCTCTGGTGGCAGATGTGAATGTCCTCCTCGATCCTTCTCCATTTGTCCACTGACTCCTGGTTGATGACCTTCGACCTCTTCCCACTGGATGCTGTGAGCAGTTTTGCTCTGGTGTTCACAGGCAGCTGATTCCGGTGCTCATTCAGTCTTTCGTCCTTGCAGGTTCACTAATGTGACCAGTGTCCAGCAGAGATCTTAAGGGGTTAAATGGTCCGTGACATTTGGGTGCCGACAGCTTGCGACTCGAACGCTCTGGATCGATGTTCCGGCAGTCCGGCCAGGTGAAGGTGCTTGTGAGACAGCCAGCTGTTGCCGCAGCTGCAAGGAGGGAGAGGGCAGCTGATGCTCTCGTGATCGTGCACCGCCATTTGCCGCAGCGTCCGTGACGGTTCGTGGTGGTTCAACTTGATCAACTTTCAGCCACGGCTCGCCGTGTCACCATGGCGACCGACAGAAGAGCGGATTTTACTGTATCCGAGTTTCCTGAATGAGTCACCTCTTCACCAGCAGAGAACAGCACGGGGGGAATGCAACGAAGTACATTCACTCAAGTACTGTACTCAAGTACAATTTTGACATGCTTGCACCTTACTTGAGTATTTCCATTTAATGCTACTTTATACTCCGACTCTACTACATTTCAGGGGCAAATATTGTACTTTTTACCCCACCACGTTTATTCGACACTTAGTTACTTTTCTCATAAAAAAACCCGATGACATGATGCAGTACAGTGCTACGAATCGACCCAGTGGTATTCAATGTGTCTAAAATTGGCTCGACATTGATGAACTACATTAAAATATTCTTGCACGTATTTGTTGGTGATTAAAACAGAATGCTATTCTATAATAATCATTACAACACTTTTGAAGGTGCCAATCGGCATACGGAGTGCTTTTGTCGATAATGCTTCTGTACCTTTACTTAAGTAAGTTCAGGAATTTTACTTGTAATGGAGTATTTTTAGACTGTGGTATTTCTACTTAGTAAGGGATTTGAGTACTTCTTCCCCCACTGGAGGACAGACGGACCACTGAAGAGAAACGTTCAGCAGCAGCATCAGTCCGCTCGGGGACAATAAACAGCTTTAATGATACTAGTCAGCAACACCTGCTATATTGATCGTGTCATATTGCTCGCCATTTCCTCTCTTCTAAGCTACAACCTGCTCTATTTAGCCGCGTGATGAGATTAGACCAAATACCAGCAGCCTGCGGTGTACAGGCTGGTAGGATGGAGAAACCAAGGGGGCACGGGGGCAACGTTGCATCTGCTCGCTGCCTGAAAGCACCTTCGGGGGCCCCCGCAAAGCTCCTGGTGGCCCCTGCTGCTTTACACAGGGACGGGTTGGACAGGGTAACTTCCTGGGGTGTTCACTGATTGCCTTGCAACTGCTCAAGGCCAAGAGCTAGTCGCCAAGTTGCCGTTGGACACCATGTGTTCATTTGTGAGCTTTAGAGGTGCTGGTAGGCGGATCACCGCTGGACAGGCTTACTCAGTTATCTCCACTGCTCATAAGGGCTTCACTTTGTATGAAGCAACCTGATGCCTGCCCTTCTGTCTCTCTGGCTGTCTCTTTTGCCTCCGTCTGTCTCCGTCTAGCTGCGGCTCATATTTTCTTTTTCGTGTGCTGCCTGTAGTAGCTAGCCAAGTGGGATCCTGGGCCAAAAGCCTTCCAGAAACCTTCCCTTTGCCTGTGTGTACAGCGGAGGCACATCATTAATTGGTGCTAATTCAACAACCAAAGGGTCTAAATGTCTCTGGAGTTGCCCTAATGTGTGTCTTATTGGGAATCTGAAATTTCAGTCATCCTGGTTTCGCTGATTTCTTTTACTTTCCCTCTAGATTGCATGAAGAATGTTTCTCTATGTAGCTCATTATTGTCTAATTAGCTTGTCTTTTTTGGCCTTGACCTCTCGCATACCCTTCTCCCTCCCCTCTTCTTCTTTTCCCTATTTTCCCTAACCAACCTGTCTCAAGAGACCATCAAGCTTCGTCTGTGGCTCAAACCAAATCCACTGAGAAAATGTCTCCATTCAAAAAAACTTTGAGCATATCCTCATAAATTAGACCCAGGAGTGATTACACCACCATGGTTTGTGGTTAACACCTTTTTGTTTTGTGCTCCTTTTCATCAAAGGGGGCAGCAACAGTTGTGTGTAATGTGTCCACACATTAGCAGCCAAATCCATAATGATGTTGTGAATGTTTGACTAAGAGGAAATCTTTTCTTGCTGCTTTGGTGCAGTAATCTAACTGCACAATTGGCTTGATATCACAAGCGTCTTTCATTGCCAAAGGGAGGTACGGCAGCACAAACAATACATGTCTATGCTGTTGCCCAGTATCTGACAGCTGTGTAAACTCACGTGCATGAATACACAAACGCATGCTAGTATACCTAAATACACACACACACACACACACACACACACACACAGAGACACACACACAATCTTTTATATCACAAAAGGATTTCATCCATGAGAACTTTCTATAAACAATTTCGCTGTGGCTTTTGTCAGGGCATGACTGCTGGTTTCTAAATATGCCCAATGAGAAGTGCACAATGTGCTGTTCTTTATCTGCTCCAAACAACGATGGGGAGATAGTTCCCCGTTCTAGATCTCAGGATCTCCACTTTAATCCTCTCATGTCTGAGGGAGAATTCTTAGTCCGTGTCGAAAAAAGAAAGCAAACAAAAGCACATGAACAGCAAAGTTAAATAATCAAAAGCCAGTGAAGCTGGACCTGAGCCAGTTTTTTTATTTTACAACTTGGGTTTTATATTCATAGCTCTGGCCATCGGTTCTATCGGTAAAAGTAACATGGCACTCACCAAAAATCAGTGCTGAGATTTCGGAACTTGGCGGCAACGTTTGAAATAGGTGTAATGGGGCCAGAAACGCAGGCAGTTGTTTCATATTTATTGCCCACAAGTGGACATTTGGGCGTCATGGTGGAGCCAAAGGGAAAGGTCAGTGGTCACGAGTACACGTGACGTTTTCCGCTTTCAACCCCTACTAAATATTTGCAAGCAGTGGACAAGCGCAACGCCCAGGGAGCAACTTTTAAAATATTTCTAGGTATCATCCTCCAGTTTCACAGCGTGGAAAAGATCCACAGAGAATTTCATGGAAATCGGGACAAACCTGCACCCACTGACTGACATGACCTTCCTTAGCCGTTGCCAATAGAGCAATGACTACAGCACTACTGTCCGTGCGTGAAGTGAACCGTTTGTATCAGAGATAGAAATCGCTGCCGTTTCCATAAGTGCTGAATGAATTTAACGTTACGCTGTTACTCTATGACAGTGCTGAGATTTCACAATAGGTCCACATTACTGTAGCATGTGGTAAAAGCAGAATACTAAAGCCTTTTCTGTAGGAATCGAATATTATAAGTTATTCTATTCTTAATTGGACGTCAGCTTACATCCCTCTCACCAGACAAAACATTAACCCGGAGCACATCCACCAAAGTTTTTTAACATCCAGTGCCAGGATTTTTAAAAGTCAATCATGAAAGTTCATTCTTGACCTTACTGACTTTGGGAGACTCGTGGAAACTAGCTTTTCCACATCATCCCACGTCTTCATTAACTGTTCAAGAGTTTTCTCAGTTGTCTTGGTGTCATCCAGAGAAATTACAATTACATAGAAACATATACAGATATTAGAATATCGTTTTAAAATAAGAAATAAAACAAATATGTCTGCAATAATTTTTTCCCCAACATATAAAAATTATTATATTACTTACACAGATGGCCACTCATTTCGCGTCATGAGAAAAAAGGTAGTAAGTGGACCTTGAGTTGGGACTGGGAAATGTTACTGCAGCATAAAAGTAAAATACCGAAACCTTTTCTGCGGTAAAGAATCGTGTATTGCACATCATTTTATTCTTATACTGTATATAATAAAGACCAAGAGATGTGGCTGAAAGTCTGGAAAAGGCTCGTAAGAGGACCCTGAGTTGGGATGGTTTTTCTACCATGTACCTGTGCATGGCAGTTGCGGTACAGTTAGGGGAAGATGAATGTTTTTAGTCTTTTTTAAAGATTAACTCCAGGTCTGAGATGGAACACAAACTTAAAGGTTGTAATGAACGAGAACTCAGCATTGAGAAAAGCGTATAGCCCTTTGTGTAAAAGCGATAAAGGCTTTGTGTTTTCTTGCATTATGTCCTGTAAGCCCTCCCACTGCACTTTACCTGTGTGTGTTTATGAAGGAGCAGCTGAGACACACTGAGGTCTGTGTGAAGGCTGCTGGAGGCATTCGTCACCCTGACAAATAAGGAAACGTCTTGCACGGGTTTACATGTACAGTACAGATGATGCCATTGTCCATCCTGCATCCTGCAGATTAGGCCGTTAACCTTTGAGATCGGAAAGAGTCATGAATATTCTTTGTAAGTCTTGTACAGAAAAGGTGTTAGCATGTATATACAGTCACTTCACCCTTCTCCTCATTTAGGGAGTGTACATGAATGTCAACATGAATAAGTTCAAGGAAGACCCCCGCTCAGTCCACAGAAATGGAGGCTCTGATAAAATTGGGGAGAGAGGCATTAGACAAAAGGGTAAATATAATAACAATATTAATAACCCCAGACTGATATATCACGCTGCCAACAATAGGACAATATTAAAATTCAGCTTCTAGTCAGTTTCATAGGTGGCCCAAAATCTTCTGCTTCTCATCTGAATTGTGGCAGTGCAACATCAGTGGGAACAGTCAGCCTCAGTCAACAGAACATGTTGAAATTTAAAAGGATTTCTCTTCTCCAGAGAGGTAAAAGTGACACGTGGCGCTGGGTTATTGCAGCGCACGGACGTAGAAAAAAAAAGGATCGGTCAAAGTGTCCTGATTTTTAGTCCACAAACACTTCCCATAATGCAACCAATAGTATCGTTTCATTGGACCCTCCCTGTCTGTGAAATGCATTGGTCCTTACAGCTCCACAGCCCTTGTGTGTAACAGATTTCCCGTTTATAAATTCGTAGCATCCAAGCCCAAAATAGGTTACGCGAGATGACAGAGCTCAGAAGGTACTACACAGCTGTCTTCACCAGCGGAATATTCAAATCAACTGACCTTAATGTCCGTTGTAAAACTGATAGTTTTCCTTGAACAAAGAAATTCATTCAATAAAGTCTTCCAATTTACAGGTAGGGAGGCCAGAGGAGTCACTGTCCCCTCCTCTTTATCTCCCTCCATTTCTCTATCGCCACCTTAACACGGGCTCTCCCTGGTCCAGCCCGGCCTTGTGGAAGCTCAGATAACACCGAGACGCCCTTTCAGTGTTTATCAGAGCAGCCAGAGCTCTATCTGCTGCGGCCCAGGCTGAGGAGAAAGGGATGCTTATCTCCGCTCAAGTGTTAGCACAAAGGCCTCTGCTAGCGCCACACAAATCATACAGACTGGTAAACGCATTTCTTAGAGCCGAACGTCATGTAAGTTTAAAATAGAGAGGTTAGAAACCTGTGTTTATTTTATTTGTTCTAATGAAAGGGTTAGGGTAACCAGTCCCTCTCTCTGACCCTTGACCTGCAATTTAAAGCTGTTTTAAAAAAAAAAACAACAACAAAAAAAAGCTCTGTTAAGCCCGCTACCTGCCCAACAACATAGTGGAGCATTTAGCAGCTAAAGGGCCAGATATTTTTCTCAGGAGATGGTTGAGACCAAAACTGAGCTGACAGAGAGTAAAAGTTGGACTTAGTTTCATCCGGTGGACACCAACGCGCTCCCTCTATGCTGGATGTGTTGTAAGGCCATAATATGGCATTGTTGCAAGTACAGCTGGTTCCCCTTGTTCCAAGTAGCCAAACAACATCAGTTAATGCAGCCTTAAAGAGGGATGAAGTACTAAATGTAACACGGATGTAGGCTGGATATGCAGAGTGCAAATATTTTTCCATCAGTATTCAACTAAAACCTTTTGAAGGCCGAACAGAGTTGCAAAGTCGTAGAAGCTGCTAGTTGCAGATATATACTTTAGTCAACCCCAATTCTCATTTGGGTGTAAAAAAAAACAACAACACTGACATGGAAGTCTGCTGGGTGGTTTAAGTATATGGTAATGTTATGATGGGCTATGGTCATTATTATAAAAATCTCACCTTTTTAAAACTCCAGCAAGAAGCATAGCATCCTCGCATTGTGGTCAGGCCAATCTCTTCAGGAGAATTTTAAGCCCAGTGATGTTGAATAATGAATGCTTCACATCACAGTGCTCCCTCGAATTTGTAATTGACCTCCTACATATTTGAACAAGGTCTACTTCTACTTCACCACTGATGCTTTGTCTTGAATTTTTTTAATTTGAATATTTTTTAGGCCAAAACACTAAATGTCCAAGTTCGTGCAGCAAGTATCTGAAACCTCTACCCTGACTTATTATTGCTGTTACCACCCAGTAATATCATAGCTGAACTTCAATAGAAGGCTAATATCCAGCCTTAATGTATTCCTTCATCCACACGAAAGAGGCTACTAAAAATGGCTCCTTGCCCTTTACACACGGACAAGTCGGACAGAACCTGATGGCTAGAAGGGAAGCCACAGCATCGTGGCCATTTCACCATGTGGTGCAGAGGAGATCAGAGGAGGAAAGGGCTGCAAGGCTCAACAGAAGCTGACGAAAATGTGTGAATAGCGAAGAAAAAGGTGGCTGCTGGACCTGCTTTAGTTACATGAGACATGTTTGAACTGTATGTTGTGTGTCGCCGAATCGTTATGCTCTCTAACCTTTGTGTTGCCCAACCCTTAGCCACAGTTTGTTTGCTATAACCATCGTCTTAACCATACCAACCATACTGTAGTGTGTCCATGCATTCTTATCAAACACGTTGGCAGTGAGCACAATCTCGGATTTTGCATAATTGTCCAATGTCGGCAGTCTTTCTGGCGACCATTTTTCAACAAGCCCCCCCCAAACTAAAGGACAAAATAATGTATAATTGCCTTCCAAAATGATCCATGTCAGCGTTTTCGGATCATATGCCCACCTGCAGTCAGTGCCTTCCAAAACAGATTCCCATTACATGAAGTTTCATATTAGGCTTTACTGATCTTCTACCGTTATCGTTACGTTGGACATATTCAAACTCTCTCGCCATCGTCTTGTCCTTTTTGTATTGAAGAAAGCAGGGTGATTGTTCCCATCACGGTACATGTTATGCTTCTGATGCAGTTTCACATTTTAGTTTATTTGTGAAGCGCTCCATGTAAAGGGGCCTTAAGAGTCTACAGCCACACCAGTGGCTCTCTGAGGCTGTAATTAGGCACTGCAGTGCTTTGAGCTAAATGCTAACGTCCACACGCTAACTAGTATGCTGATGTTGACCAGGTAGTGTTTATGTTTATCATGGACTCCATTTTAGCTTAGCATGCTTGCATTTGCTGATTAGCAGTAAACACAAAGAACAGATGAGGCTGAGGCGTGTCATTAGTTTTGCAGGTATTTGGTCATAAGTAGTATAGTACTGAACAAATTCTGATGTTCTGACCTGATGATGGCGCTAGATGAAAAGACAAAGGATCATTAAAGTAATTTAAAATTCATCCTGAGGGCAACATGAATGTCTGAACCGTTTGTCTGTCTACTGGCAGCCCATCCAACAGTTGTCATTTGACTCCAAAACTGAATTTGTTAATCCATCCAGCAGTTTCTGAGGCATTTGAGTCTGGACCACAGTGGTGGGCCAACCGACCGGCACTGCCATCACTAGAGCTTCATCAAAGTTCAGGAACCTTCTTCATCATGGTTGGTTAAGGTTGGGGAAAGACTGTGCTGAACGATGACTGTTGGTAGAACACAGGATATGAACAGCAGTCTCCAGTGGGAAAGTCACCCCCCCCCCCCCCCCAAGGTCTGTTGCTGAATGACAATGTAACATGGAAACATATTACGCTGCCACTCAACACGTCATTTTCAGGCATTTCTTGGGAGGACAGTCTCCATTTTGCACGGTGCATCAAAATGCACTATGTAAAGTGAGGGGATGGTGTTCTTGACGTTGTGTGTGTGTGTGTGTGTGTGTGTGTGTGTGTGTGTGTAAGTGTGTGTGTGTGGGTGGTTCTGTCAGCTGCTGAGCTCTCAGCCTCGGCGTCCTCCACCTCTCCAACCATCCCATGCTGATTTGACTGTTTACTGCCTCACTGACCTTTCTTACAGGTGAGTACCTTTTTGCTCTCCATCGGCGCTGCTCAGCCGCACACACTCAATCATCTCTCTCTCTGCTAGTACTCCGTGAAGGTGGCCCTCTTATTTTTAAGAGACTTGCTATTGAGAAATCAATCGCATCTACATTCAGCCTACAAGCACCACAGCTGCCTCTCTTCGAGACAGACAGGGAGGCCAGCTCCTATAAATCAGCATAGCTGAGATATTTGTGGCTAACTTGGGGGAAGATTTATGCTGGCTAGATATTGGAGAGCATCTATCAGGCTCTCACAGGAGGGCTGAGGGCTGCTGGCGGTGGGGAAGGGAAGGTAGACAGGAGGAGAGGATGCAAGGAGGATCTTTGTCATCAAAGACAGAGAAAAGATTCTGAAGGAAGGAAGACGTCACACACATCATCCAGCTATCAGATCCAGGACATCATCAAGGATGTCAGTTCACTAAACCCTACAGTAAGATATGGCCAAATCAAATTTACCAACCACACTTCTTATATAAAGTCATTAATCATCTGAAGACCAAGCAGAGCTAAGGGGTAACTTACAAATCGTAGGTCTCCAAATATGTTTTGCAACTACATTTCGTTTGTCAAATTTTTATTTCATCTTTGCTCTGATCATACAAACTAGAACACTATTTTTCCATAACTTGTCACATCCATAAGCCTGTTGAAGCCTAAAGAGACCTTTACCCTAACGCTTTGCCTCTCTGCTCTGTTGAAATCTAAGTACCATGAGGGGGACTTCATCCACACACCGTAACAATGCTTTCGCACCAGACGCGCAAAGGCAACACTGAACAGAGCCAGGTTGCTATTTTCAAAGGACAGTGCAGCTGCACGAGCTGCAGAAACACACAATGGCCAGATTTTCCGCCAGGTTTTGCAGCCAAAGTTCAGCAGAACTGAACTTTAACCCACGAGTGCGCAACATTCACAACGTGGGTCCAATGGCCTTCCGGCATAGACAGGAAGAAGACGTTATTATCAATGTCACTGTTGAGAAGAATCGAGGCAAGGTTAAATTTGTACAGAATTTCGGATGTGGATGAAAAGATTCATTCTATATCTGTATGTAAAATCTATATACAGAATATTGTGTGTAGCATCTAGTTGGATGCTTTGTGGCAAACATATCACCAGACAAGGACGTGGATATTGGACCGTTCTGCTAAATCCTTCCTTAAATTGTCAGAACATATTTTAACGTTCAATGCCAACGTCTTCAAAATTCTTTCTTTATATAGTATCTGCCCGTGGCAACTATGGTGTGGTTAAGGTTTGGCAACTCAAACCATAAGTCCGAACATTTCTGTATCTTTTTGAATCCGACGTTCACGCCCTCTTCATCAGTGATTGGTAATCCGTGCGGCGGTGAGAAAGTAAGCAGGGTGAGAACTTCTCCTTTAAGCCCTCTTTTTTTCATTCTTCACGCAGCTTTTTCTTTGCACAACCGAGTGCAACACTACGATCGACATCCAGCAGAGATTGTCCGAAAATGTCCGCTGCTGTCCCCATATTTAATCAATGACTACATCTCGTCCATCTTTATGACGACCAACTTCTCAGTCCACCTTCAAGCTCAGAAGCGGTATAAACGCTTTTACATTTCAACATGGTTGGACCACACGTTGTGCGAACTAGTTCTTCTCTAGCATAAGCCAGCCCTTACGTTCTGCCTCGCCACATAAAGGACACACTGTGTCCTGCCTTGGCACCAAATGTTTGCACTGGACGTAAAACGTGGGGTGCGGACTTGTCCAAAACGAACGTAACATTGGACTATTTGTAGGATGGGTAATTCATCCCGTAGGGCTCTTCATCTTACGCTTGCTCTGCACAAAGCTAGGACCTCTGTGAGCAGTCGGTCTCCAGTAGTGTGTCATGAGCAGAAGCTGTAAACATCTTGTCATGTTGAATTATGTATTTTAAATGAAGAAATCTAACAGGCAGAGCTACGCTTAAGCATTGATTGTGTGAATAACAGGAAGTATTTTTTTATTGGCAGGGAGCCACACAGCTGCAACACACGCAGGTCTTTCTCTACCAGAGAGTGCGATGGGACACATGGGACAATGCTCTTGGTTTTTCTCTACTAGCTCTGGGAAGACTGTCTGGGAATCAGGCTCAAGAGGTTTTGTTCCTGCACTGCACGTTAAGACGAAAGCCCCGACACCTATCTCAGCTCCGTGTGAAATAAAATAAATAAAATGTCGCACCTTATCATGTCCTGTGGGCATCCTGATCGTATTTGCAGCCTTTAATTGTGATTGAACTATAATAGGAGAAGTATGGATGAATGGGGAACACAAGCTGTGTGAGAAAAAATTAGATAGAGATTTTTCACTTTATAAAACGTTATTCCAATCCTTCAACATCTAGCGTGGTGGAAGATTCGGATTTGTGAGCCAATGACAGCTTGAGGAGCCAGCGACGGACAGAGGAAGCCCCAGGATAATCACATTTTGCAATATCAAATTAAACTTCCCTTTTTAGCTGAGCCCATATGTTTGACTTAATCTTTATTTTTGTGAATAGCATTGACTGGAGAGCACGCCATCACCAGACTGACAGCCACTCCATATGTCGCGGTGCTTCATCTTATCTGCATAGAAATGATGATCATTCTTTAGACCAATCAGCAGCAAGTTCTACAAATTTGAAAGAAGTAAAGAGTTGAAACAGTGTGAATGCTATACATATTTGTCTGCTGGTTTTCCTTCATTTTTGCATTTGTGACCCCCCCCCCCGTATTGGTTGATTTGTACAAAAACCCTCACAGGGGGAGAAACTCAAAATGATGAAAATCCAGTCCTGGAGGTACATTTGTGCACCAAGAACAAGTGAATATACAGTCCATCTGTCATGCTTTAAACCAGATGTGTGCATTATATGACCTGTTTTTAAAGGAATACTCCACAGAAAGTCTGTCAGCAGTTCTCATCCCGTCCATTTCTTTTCTTTACACCGTGACCTTTCCCTAAACCATGTCATTTTAGGTGCCTAAACAACCATTAACCAAATCGAGCTGCTCATCATATTCGTGACTTAGTTTCCATTTCTTTGTGTCATTATCTCAGCGGTGGCTTATCTCCAGGTCGCCACATCAAGCTGTCACCGAGGTTAAATGCTGATGTACCTGAGCAGGGGCAGTATGGGCATCCCATACATGTATTTGAAAGTCAACTCTTGGATCCATCATGTCCATTTAAATGCAACCTGTATTGTGGTGAACAGATGACTGACTGACTTTTATGCCATACAGAATAGTATCGTCTAAATGTACACTGCCATATGCACTTCCACTGAAACTTGTAAACTGCCTCCCTGTAAGATGACAGGTTAATGTTGTCTTTCCCTTTCACGTGAGCATCGGCCAGAACCCAGAGAATCAGAAGGACCAGACACATGTAGCACTCCGAGCCTTTAGCCTGATTTTCTCTGATGCCATGCTGGTTGTATTTACATGGTAAACTCCCCACGTCTGTGCAGTATGTGAAGGAAAGGGCCTGTCATGTGACGGTTTGCGGTTCTTAGCCTCCAGTGTTGCTGAGCCCGTTGACCTGGAACTGACCTGTAGAGAGCGAGACATAGAGACAACAGCGGAGAATAGGAGTAAACACATTTTCAGTATGAAAGATGGAGACAGTGAGGGAAAGCATGGAGAAGGGATGGGAAAATGAAAGATAAGAGCTCGACAGGCAGGGAGAGAAGATAAAGAGAGTGCGAGGTGGGGGTCGACAGAGAGGGAAACTCTGCCTTTGAACTGTTCAAGGTCAACTCCTTTCATCTCTGTTTTGAGCAACTGCAGTAGGTTTGCACGACTTCCAAACATCCACAACTCGTCCGGTCAAGCGTGCAGAGAGGGGGCCCGGTCCCAGTTTGGGAAGCGGGTCTGTTGATGCCTCGAGGCATAGAGTCTCCTTCGCCACGGCTTCTAGCAGACAAGGGCCCTGCATCAATCATGTGCAATGTGATAGTCCCGCCCCTGCCCCTGGATGTTGGCCCCTAAACAGACTGTGACAGAGGGGCCTCTCTCTGCAGCAGGCTCAGCACACCTGTACTGCTGTGGGGGAAAAGGGGTTCAAACTCCGCGTGCATGGCCACGTGAAGGAGACGAGGGACAGGGGCAGAGCTGTAGCTGTAACGTGCTAACACTGACTGAGAAATGGCTAGTGGCTAGTCAGCTAGTTAGCTTTACTGACCTTCCAAGTTCAAACCAGTCATACTAGCTCGCAGCTATGCTAACACTAACTAGCCTGATGACGTTCCGACATCATGACTAAATGAGTAAAAAGCCGGTGGCAACTCAGCAGCTCTGTCTGCTGAAATCTCTCCTGGGTCTTTATTTTAGTCTCCTCCCCGATGACTGACAGAAGCCAATTTCCCAGAAATAGAAATAATGAATAAAAGGTAAGTCATAATTATAAGATAAGTCTCACATGTTTTTAATATTTAATTTGAACCTTTTTTTATAAGATACTGATAAGATAGTATTAATAGAGGAGCCCCGCTACTGTATCTGAGGTCGTTTCAGTAAGTAAGCACAAAATGTGTCCACTCAACTAACAAAGCTAGTGGTAGCAAAGGAGGAAGTCCGGTGACGTTATTATAGAGCCACAAACTCTGCGTAGGGAGGCGTTCGGGAAGGATGGGTCAACAAAAACGTGGGACTGAAACCCGGGAGACCGCTCCTGGTTTCCTGTTTGGTTAAGGTTCAGGCACACTCGTGGTCCTGGCTAAAAGAAACCAAGTGTCTATTACCAAGTGTCTATTATTGTAACAAGTGGGGGAATGTAACAAAGTACAAATACTTTGTTACTTTACTGAAGTACATTTTTCACGTATCTGCACTTTACTTAGGTAGAATCAATAGTGCTTACTTTTGACTTTTACTTTGCTAATTTTGCAGCAATTATTTTACTTTCTACGCCGCTACATTTCTACAACGTTTCTTTACATTTTCAGTTCAGTTCCCCCCCTCACCAAAACGTATTCCTGACCGTCCGTCACATGTTTGTCTCACCAGTGAAGTTTGGTTGCCATAGATACGGGTTGCTACGCTATCAAAGATTCTCGAACACTAGTCTTTGACCCAATCAGAGCCCTATAAGGCTCCGACTGGACCCAATCAGGTATGAATATATACATTAAGAGAATACATATATACATTAAGAGAATACATTTTTATGCAAGTACTTTTACTTTTAATACTTAAAGTACAATTAAAATCAGGTACTTTTTACTTTTTACTTAAGTAGGGTTGTCATTGTGGTACTTCTACTTTAAGTAAATATATCTCTGGTTATGTGTACTTTTACTTAAGTACTGAGCTTAAGTATTTCCTCCACCACTGACTGTAACCATGAAAAGATCCCCAAACCTCAGTGCTGTCCTTTAGTAAGTAAGGACAGCACTTACAAGTTTTAAGTGATGTCTAATACAGGATTAGGCATTGTGAAGGTGCAAAAACGAAATCAGGCTCCATATTACATTTCATGGCGACCACATGAATTGACTCCTTTTTTTTTTTCTTTTTTTTTTTACCAAAGACCCGACAGATAGCAGAGAGCCACGGCAGCGGCTTTCCTCTGACTGAAATTTATTCTCTTTCTGCGTTCACCAGCTAGTTGCTACCATTTTCTGTCCGCTGTTTGGTGCGGGGCAGGCAGGGAGCATTTTCACTGACTTTGCTGTATTGGGCTTCAGGTGTAGGCAGCAGCAAGTAGCAATACACACTGTCTTGTATGTTTGTAGTGTGCTGGGCGTGCCTTCATGTCACTGACAGCGGGGAGAACGTTTGATTCCAGCGCCCCTGAGTTAGCCTCAGTGTCTGTGTGTGGGTGAGGTGAGACTGTCCTCCTGTCCGTAACTTTCCTCATTCACTCATCAAGTGTCTGTTGAAAGGCATCAGAGGAGCAGTGAGTGGGTGAGCCAACACGTGTTCACCACTTTTAGAGCCCGTCAACTTACCACAGCCGCTCTCCAAGCCTACTTACTGCTCGCTCTCTCCAACACTGATAACTGCACTACATCGCCTACACACAGAGAAACCGCTGCCGTAGCAAACAGCAAATACACAGTTTTACATTCCGCACGCACACGCACTGGTATCTAAACACATCAATAACGAGTTGATTACGAGACCACGCAACTCAGCACATTAATAATTATCCGCCCAACAAAGGCAGGGGGGCTCCTACAGCAGAGCCCAGCGTCCGGTGTGTGTTGGCTGTATGCCACACGGAGTCTGTACGTCTATGCGGCATCTGTATCTGCTGCAGACGCACACGCACGCACTTTGTCCAAGGCACGTGAGCTACTTATCAATGGCAAGACGGGGTTGTCAAGTTTGACTGTCCTTCTGGACCACGTTATTGGCCCCAAAGTGCACAAAGCCAGTCATGTGTAGTGTTCTAAGCAGTCACGGGTTTCACTATGAGACGCAGTCGCCGTGGAGTCCAAAGAGCAAGTGGTTTATGTAGCCTGCCATGCTCCACCTCCATGCACTGTGGCGAGGCCCACGAGTGTGAACACAATTAACTTTTTTTTAAATGAATACTGAAAATGTTCCTGCCTATCGAAACGTATCAGTTAGCATTATCAGCTATTTAATCCGTCAAAGGACGATTCTTCGAGGTCGTTTGAGTTTTGTTGACTCCAAGGAGCCAAAACACATTTAGAAAGTAAAATCACTTAATGCAGCTTTGCAAATAAAAAATCCTCTTCTACATTTATAGTGCAAAACCAAAGCAAGCCAAGTGTTTTGTGTATATTCAGAGGGGAGATTAAAATGTAGCTTTAAAAAAAGAAAATGAAAAAGTCAACTAACACAAAAATGAGCAGAAGCAGAATATAAACTGTAACCAAAGTGACATCTCTATTCAATGTTGCCCTGTGTGGTTTTCTTCGTTATCATCACGGTACTTAAGGCTGCTGTAAAACAGGAAGGAACTAACTCAGATTAAAGTAAAAAGATGATATGATAAGCAGGCAAACGCTGCAGTGTCACGTGGCAGCTCCTACTGCAGTTTGTAAGCAGGCGCTAAGATCAATGTCCCCACTGACAAACCCTGCAGGTAGGCTACAGAGGACAGTGTCCATCCATCTGGAACTGATAATGACATGGCTGCAGTTTGCTGCGCAGGTGTATTGAGGCTGCTGCTTTCCAGGAGGACGCTTTCTCAAACAAAATCAATGCAATCTTCGAATTAGCTTCATCCTGCCTGCTCTAAAAGCAGTGGTGGATGTGATGAGAGTCCCCCGAGTGGAGCTAATGCGAGCAGAGGGCGCACGTCTACCAATTCAATTTAATCCCATTCGTTTCAGTGTGAATCATCGGTGCAAACACACAGGAAGTAGAATGTGAGAATATGAGCCATTTATTAAGGTCATATTAGGGTCATTTTAGCTTAATGGACTGGGACCTGCATGCGTGCCTCTCTCCCATTTGCATGAATTCCCATTATGAGAAAAGATGGCCTGATTTGCATGTGTACCTCTCAATTATCAAATCAATTAGTCAGTGAGGCACATGACCTGTTACTGATCCTAAGAGGACTTCACAGTGTGTGGAAATTAGTGCAGTGGAATAACTGGTAAGATTCACGCGAAGCAGCTATGTAGTAATTATCTATGAAACAAGACGATGCCATTACTGAACATGCAGGACAGGTGTTGCGCTCAGGAGAGTCAGATGGACATGCCTTTAGCTGTTTTCAGTGGTTTCTTTGCTATGGCTGTTTGTCTGTCTGCTTAATTAACACAGCTAGCCTTGGCATAACAACCAGTTGTTTTTCATGATAGAAGTAAAAAAAGTATAAAAAGTAAAAAAGAGAATAGTTTTTTTTCCCCCCGATCGAGCTAGTTAGTTGCTTGGGTATGGTTTAGGGTTTGATTCTGTTTCAGCTCTGCTCCACAAGCGATCTGCAGCAGAGATGCTGCAGTCGGGCACCGTATCGTGTTAGCTATAAAGAAGTTATTATATGGAAGCATCTAGTTCTTGGGAAAAGTGCAAGACTCAGCGTCAACCTTCAACAAGCCTTTTAGGAGAGAAGCGGGCAGGTAAAGGTTGTAAACAAATTCCATGAAAAAAAAAAAAACCCAAACCAACAAAGAATTTAACCCTGCTGCCTACTGCTAAAGTATGATATTTTGGATCGTCTTTTTTATCCCACACATTCTTCTTCCTCGTCCAAACCTGGCGCCGATTATACGTCTAATAATCTTAGACGTCTGCATTCAATGCTACAGGCTTATACCTATACAGGTACAGTCATGTGACTCGTTTCTCCGTCAGCAGCAACAGCTAATGACTCTGGCTGCAAGAGACCCATCGATTTCTCCTGCACCCCCCCAAAAGGCTGCTGGTCCCTGCTGTCCTTCAAATGCTCCATGATGGGCCGGGGCCTCCTTGCAGCCCGGAGGGGCCCGCTGTCGCAGCCAGTGCTCAGGGACTATCTGACGATTTCTCCTGTCACTTTAATTATGCAGTTGCTTTCACCATGTACAGAAGAACTTTCACAGACGACTACTACTGTGGGAATGCACACGAATATGAATGTGTAATGTATGTGTTGATAGAATATCTTATCTTTTGGGTCCTTGTGGTCAAAAAGAACTCCATGTTGCCAGGGTCTAATGATCCAGTCCATGTTGTCCCCATTCAGGCTGACCACCACCAAAAGGGTTTGGGTGTTCAGGGCTTTAACAACAAGTGACGTTTCCGAAAGTGAACCCATTCGTTTTCTGCATAGAGTTGGACATGAAACTCTCCTGGTTGAATCACAAACAATGACCAACTGTCTTCTTCTTCTTCTTTTCCTTTGGGCTGCTCCCTTTCAGGGGTCGCCACAGCGAATCATGCGCCTCCATCTAACCCTGTCCTCTGCATCCTCTTCACTCACACCAATTAACTTTATGTCCTCTCTCACTACATCCATAAATCTCCTCTTTGGTCTTCCTCTAGACCTCCTGCCTGGCAGCTCCAACCTCAGCATCCTTCTACCAATATATTCACAGTCTCTCCTCTGAAAAAAAAAAATCAGGCATCTGAACATAATCTCACTTAATTCACAGCTTGATTCACGTCTTCATTTTGGTGCAACTATTTCTCTGCAGCAGCCGACATAAAACGAAACACCTCAGTTCGCCAGTCAGGTACCTTTCTGTAGTAACAGTAAGAACACGTACTGTGGCGTAGACAAAGGTGAGGAAATACATTTAGAAAGAACTCTGCGTGGGGAAGCTCAGTCACAAACACCGATACGAAGACTCCGTGACAGCGACCTGAAAGTCGTCTCACAGGGTGGATTAGTGTGTCTCCAGAATGGGATCACAGCGCACGTCAGCCTTAATGGGCCGGCTGCAACACACTAATACGTTAAGGTAAAATGCATTGTCGTCTGTGTGGAGATCACAGCCTGGCACACCTTTACAGTACGAGGTACACCTTGTATGCTACCCTAAATAAACCTATAATAAACTTGATTTGGGCAAACTGCAGACAGATTAGACAAATTACAAACATATGATGAAAAAAGACCCAACTTGTATAAAAACTGTTCCTTTAATTTCATCACGTGTTTCTTGTTGAAACAACCTGAATCAATTCCGATGTAACATTTAGTTCAGGTTTGAAACAGGTTTAGTAGGTTCACCATCATTATTAATATTACGAGGAGTGTAGTGGCGGTAATAGCTGTGGTATCAGTAATAGTAGTAATAAATACTAATAGTAATTATGCAGTACCATGAAAAAACTCCCTTTCTACTAAAGAAATAGCCAGTGTCAAGCAAAACCGTCTGCCAGTGGGGGAAGCAAAATAACTGGCATGAAAATCAGGCCCCTGCAACACTATCTGACCTTGAATCTAGCGTGAAAGACTTGCATTAATGAAAGTACAGCAAATCAAGATGAACATCAAAATTGATTATTTGACTTCTTAAGGGGTAGTTCAACATTTTGGGAAATAAAGCCTTTGCCCTCTTTCAGAGAGTGAGATGACAAAATTAACATGAATCTTGTGTCTTATGTGTGTTACGTACACATGTGGAAACAGGGAGAAACAGCTACAGCCCCACAGCCATGCTCACGGCTATTAGCATGCTAACACTAGCAGCAAACGTAAAGTACAGCTCAGGTTGATGGGAATGTCGTTAGTTTTGCAGGCATTTAGTCGATAGATGTCGACCTGATGGTGGCGCTAGATTAAAGTTGGAGGATCACAAGTTATTACAATTCATCTTGAGGGGAACATGAACTTCTGAACCAAATTTAATGGCCATTTATCTCACAATTGTCACCGGATTTCACTTTTAACCACAAATGTCAACCTGCTGGTGGCGCTAGTGGGAAAAACAAGTGATCACAAAGTCATTAGGACTCATCCTGGAGGGACCATGAAGGCCTGTTGAACTAGAACCACTCAGCAAGCACATACCAACATGTGCGACACCTCAACAAGGCACTAATGAACATGGTTCCATCTGAACCCACAGATGGAACCCTTTCTTGGCGAGCAACAGTCAGGTGCCGTGACTGTGTGCAGCTTCCCAAAGTGTTGGCGTCACAGTGAGGTTGGCAAGGTTGGTACCATCGTGCGTGTACAGAGGCCAAAGCCATATCCTGAGACACAGCCCACAAGTACACTGTTACACTGTTGGTTGCCAAGAAGCAGTTACAACGTGCAGTGTTTTCTACAAGCACAATTTTCTGTTTAATAACAAATGAAAAAAGATAGAATGTGTTAATCAGCGAGCACCGGAGGTGTTGGTAGGTGTATTTTTTAACTCTGGACAGAGCCAAGGTAGCTGTTTCCCCCTGCTTCCAGGAAAGCCATTTAGTTTCCTCTTAACAGATGTTTGGAATGTGAGACTTGCTTCTTGTCATTTTGAGCAGAATAACATATCATTATCTTACTTATTTCAATAATCTAATGCAAACAATACATGGCAAGATGCTTTATGATATATAAGAAAAAAGACTGTAATCATCCTAAAATAGGATATTGTGATATGTTTTATTTGCTCTCCTTCGGTGTAGAAGTACTGCAGCGTTCTATAGAAAGGGCACCACGGTATAATCATTGTTTCGGGGGCGCCGCGCTGAAAGGAAACCATTCGGAGTGAAATTTATGATTTTTCTTTCCTGGCATGGAGTCAGTCTGCCAGCTCTTCAACCCAGCAACATTACCATTAGCATCAGTCTGGCTCAGTTGACAGATTGCATTCTTCACTTCACCCTAAAAGTTTCCAGCACAAGAGCTGACAGGAGTTTGACAGTTAGTAGTGTCTCTAAAAAAGGATGTAAAAGTGAGTTATGATTGGTTAAGCAAGTTCTACAGGGTTTATCTTCCATCTGGAGATTGAATGCGCCACTCAGAGATTATATTCCTCTGGACCTGTAACGCATATTGAAAGTACCTTGCGTGCCTGACAGCAAAACTGACTGGTGTTCAACGGGGCAAAAGTCAAATGGTTGAGTGTTATTATTCACTGTAGAAGAATGTAAGATTGTTCAAACAAATTTCCAAGCTACAGGGCCATATTTCTCATGGCTTATTATTATGTATGATTCCACCTGGCAAAACAAAGAGCTGCTATAGTTGTGTTTCTGACTGCTAATGCTCCCGTGGATGTGTGTGTGTGGGCAGGAGCCATGCACCGCGGGCTGATGGTAGTACCGAAACTGGATGTTGGCAGCGCTCCAGGTGGATGGAGGCTGAGCGACGCCTCGGCGCGCTGAAATATTGATTCAGAAAGCCGAAGCACCCGCGGGCCATGGGCTGCGTTTGGACACTACGTGCAGAAGAGTGTAAAAGTTCAACCCCTGCATCTGTGCACAGGGCTATGCGGCTGTAACGTCTGACTGAAGAAAGGTTTGGTTGAGTGGCACCTTAAGACCACTTTTACATAGGCCCCCTTCCGTTACGTTTCCCACTCTGTCAGGTCTGATTTAGACGAGATGTTCTACTGACGTCTTGATACACGGAGCCATGCAGAGCTTTGCTGTCAGCCATCTTCTCTAGCTTGATGCCTACACTACACTATTACAGGAATAATAGTGTAGACACTCTGTTTTAACTGAATCCCTTTACTCTTTCCCCTGCTGCTAAATTGTTGCAATGAGTTGCTCAGCCAATGTCGGGCTGTCGGTAAGCTTCTGTAACCCTACTTTACACCGTTGGCGCTTGTCGGCCCTCATCTGTGACTGAGCGTGTTGACTCGGCAGAGGCCGTCGGTGAGAGAAACCACTCTGATTGGTTAAATAAATTAGATAAAATGGTTTTATTTGTCTGTTTTAGGTGTATTATTAAACTTTGGACAGAGCCAGGCTAGCTGTTTCCCCCTGCTTCCAGCCTTTATCCTAACTAAGCTAACTGCGTGCTGACATCAGCTTTGTGCTACGGACATAAGACTCTCATCCATGTTCTCATCTTAACCTTAGAACGAACGCGAAGGAGCTTACAGTTCACCCAAATTCAGAGAATAAATCAATAAATCAATCATCTCCTTAGTGGCATGTAGCCATGCAGATACTTGAACAATAGAGGCCGGAATTGAAAAATGAGTAGTAAACAGCAAAATCTGTTTTCAACGACCACTTCCCTGTTAGCGAGGCTTCAGGCCGCAAACAGACCTGCGTTCAAACAGTCGCACGGGGCAGCGTTGGTGGGGGCGTGTTGTTGGTCCCGGTGAGGAATCCAGGAAGTCCAGTTGGAGTAACAGGTTAATGTGTTAAACACAGCTTTTAATCGACAGTGTTTCTCCAGTTTAGTTATTGTCAGGGCATGAAGCCACTGTGGCAGGTGGATTTAAAATTCCAGTTTTTTCGGGGGGTTTTGCCTCATAAAAGTGAAAAACAGGAATTGCACAAACATGGTTCTTTAACTTAAGAATAAGAATAAGAATACACTTTTAGGTGCTGTCACGTTATTAACCAAAAAAAAAATCTCTTCCCACCACCATGTTTAAAGTTTATGGCACGCCCATTTGGGGAATTTGGGTATCAAAATTATTTCCAAACTTCCCAGTGGTAAACACGACATCAGAGGGCTGGTCTCTTCCGAAAATTCCGATAGCATGTGAAGGCAGCATTAGTCACGTAGACGGGTCCTGGCGGCTGTTAGCTACAGCAGGAACCGTTAGGCAGACCTCGGGTTTCAATATGCACTAGTGACAACCCAGTGTTCTAAAAATCACATTCATTATCAACTAGTTTCAAATGTTTCGAAGGAAACTTAATGCCACCTGGATTCTTCAACATAATGAAGAAATGTTTTACTGTATATGGAATGCATCTGGAAAATAGTCAGTGCCAACCCATTTCATTAGTTTTTCTGGTGTGGCTCATGCATGATTAACGCTTTTATGGTTCTGTTATGGCGACTGAAAGCACTTGGTTACCGTTAGAAAAAGATTAGGGTCTTGGTTTAATAGTGAAAAACAAGACAGGACATCTAACAATTATTTTTATCAACATTTCAAAAAAATCATTTAATTCAGTCCAACACATGTCAGAAGATAGCGGTGCAAAACAAGGTCCCAAAGGTGAAGCCTTCAAATAACACTGAATGTTTGGCATTTTTTCTTAAATGACTGAAACGAAATCCACACAGAAACTATGTTTCCTCAAAATTGTATTTGGCAAAGCGAGTCACCCAATTTGCATGCAGGAGGAGGCAGAAAGCTCGAAACCTGGAGAAATTCAGCCAAGTTCATTAAGTGACAAAGTGTGCTTTCTGAGGTGTGAATCACCCCTTTAAAGGAGCTGCTGACCCACCTTAAAAATAAATCCAGTCTGGATTTCAGCGGAGAGTTTTAGTTTGCCGCTGTCTAAATTCACTTCAGTTCATCAAGAAGATAATTATGTGGAAACAATTCAGATTGTGATACAAATCAGAGGGAGCAGGTTTGTCAGATACAGTGAAGGGAAGGTTAATTAGTCAAAGTGTGTTCACGTGCTTCGACGTGTCCTCCGAGTCTTCTTGTTGCCGAGAGCAGCCATATGCATGTTGGGGGGGGGGGAGGGGGGCAGTGACTCTCACTAGGAGAGCTGTGAGCGAGGCTCTCTGTGTCTTTCAGTAGAAAGCCAGCGTGCCTTTGATTCATTTTTTAATAGGCCCCTGCAGCTCGAGCACCACGCTGCCTGTTTTTTGTTGCCTTTTCTCTCTCTCTCTCCTTTCTGCCCCTCGTCACTGAAGTTTTTTTTTTTTTTAAGTCAATACATTTACCACTTCTTTCCTCCTCGTCGTCCTTCTTACTGAATCTAAACCGATGTGTGCTGGGTGGCAGTGCTTTGCGCCCCGTGTGCGATTGCGTCCGAAGCGAAGAGCCAGGTCGTTGCTCCTGTGTGTCGGAGCTTGTACCCCAATGTGCAAATGACAAGAGCTCAGCGAAGTACTGGCAGCAGTCGCCGCGGTGCCACGGCGGCTTCATTTGCAGGCGAGACGAAGGCGCCGGCCCGCTATCATATTCCTCCATCTCCTCTGAGACGGCAGCAACAAAGTGGGAGGAGGAGGGAGGCAGCCAGCCCATAATGTCCCACTCGTCCTACTTCTCCTTTGGTCGTCCTCCCTTCCGCTCATCTTTCTTTTTCTTCTTTTTTTCTTGTCTCTCACGCCCACGCCGGAAGTGTGCCGTGTCTTCCTACACAAGCTCGGTGCTGTCTACAAACGCACACACCCAGAGTACGTTATCGGATGTATGTGCACGCTGTGCAGCGCGCCGCTGACAGGCATGTCACGCCAGCTCAGCCTCATCCGAGTGACACTGACGTCCCCGCACCTCCCTCAACTACTGTCAATTACAACCCCCACCCTGCAGCCACTGGAGGCAATGAGGCGCTTGGCATAGCCAGTCACCCCCCACCCCCACCCCGCCTTCCTGGTTGCTGTCTAGTCATATTGCCTTGGCAGAGCCCCCGCCTCAGCCAGCTCCCTCGCCAGGGGAGACTGTGAGATGCTCTAACATTTGTTTAGGAAACTGAGCTGAAGCTGACTTTTTTCTTTCCTTTCTCTCGTCTCTGAAAGCTTTTTTTTTTATGTTTCTTTTTTCATCCCTGTTCTGGATTTTCCTGCTGCGCCCCAAGGTGATTCCCGGGTTTCTCTGTCTCTTTTTTAAGTCTCCCGTTTACAGGGTTTACTTGGATTGCTGTAAGAAACCACGGTGGGAAACTGTGGCCTATATACTTCTCATCCCTGCAGTTAGGTTGTTTTTGTCACTCTACCCCAGACGAGCAGTAAGGTCTGCATGAGTCACCCACGGGTGCCCACAGTCTTTATGAAATCGTGCCCACACAGGCCTTGATGAAAGCTGCCCACTGCCGGAGGCGTCCTGTTCATTCCGTCATGTTCTGTGAGGGCACACCCCTACCACCATCCACAAAGCTTCAGCTGTGCAATGCTTCAAACGCTTGTGTTCACATCCTTGACTGCTTTGAGCTGTTGTGGTAATGATTCATAAGCCGGAGACCCAGGATGCCTTCACAGCAGGCACGTCCAGAGTGGTTCATACAAAGTGATTTCTGTTTTAGTTTGCTTCATTTGGGCCAAATGAGAACAATAACAACTGGTGAGCCACAGGACAGCCACGCTGAGACATCTGAAGATGTTACTCTCAAGCTTAATTAGTTTGGTCACTCCACACTTTCAACAAAAGATCATTTGACACATCATGATACACATTTATTCCACAGAATGATGAACATGACAAAGCACAGTTTTGTATTTTTGCTCATGAATGAAAATAGAGGTGAACAGCAATGAAATGTACACTTTTTATTAATGTAACTAAGTGTGTTTCTGACAGTGAGCTGAGAAGATCCATATCAATCTCATGTCTGTGTGTGTTAATTACAGAGCTGGAGTCAGGATGTGGTTAGCCTAG
The DNA here is from genome assembly GCA_011952105.1 of Coreoperca whiteheadi. Lineage (NCBI taxonomy): Eukaryota > Metazoa > Chordata > Actinopteri > Centrarchiformes > Sinipercidae > Coreoperca > Coreoperca whiteheadi. The sequence goes on from CM022479.1 coordinate 1,124,220, forward strand.
CTTAGCATAAAGACTGGATGGAGTGGGACACAGCCTATCTCTCTCTAACGTTCATTAATACACCTACCAACAAGTCTAAAGCGTACCAATAAACACGTTGTACCTTGGTTTTTTTATCCATACAGAGATGGAAAAACTACAATTGGAGGTTTATGTGCTGGAACAATTTCTTGACAAACAAATGTGTATCCACTGGAGAAACCAAAAAGTAACATCAAATTATTAGATGATTGCTCAGTTGGATGTCTGCTATCGGACAGAGAAGTATCTGTCTCCATGCTATACGACTACCACTAAGCTGAAGCTTGGCGAAGAACAGCACAGTGGGTCCCATGCACCTCCATCTCAAGCATGAGCATCTCGTCCATGTGGACTTGCATACTCAGGTGTATTCTGGCAGAAACTCATTCTCATCATTCTTTGTGCTGCCACTGGCAGACTGGAGGTCTGGTGACACAAGGAGCTGAATGGCTTTTAGCATTAAAAGCACCAAAATATTGCGTTAAAAAAACTCAACAGCAAGATGTCTTACAGAAATCCTGACAAAACTCCACATACCTGGTTCTCAGAAGAGTTTCTATGGACATAGATGGGACATGACTAATGTGTTTGGTCCATTCATCTGAACAAGACCCCTCAAGGCTATTTTCAAGGAACACTTTTCTGGCAATATTTTCACACAGCCAGTCAGGGTTTTTCTTTCTTTCCTACTTCTTTTTTGGGGGGGCCACTGACTCACCACATTAGCGCGGCAATTTCATTTGACCTTGTAAGCACACTGTACCAACGCAAACCGTGAGTAAATGTGTGAGTCATTTTCAAGAAGCGTGCTTTGAGTGGCCAGTCAAGAGATGGTCCCTCTGTGTTAGACTGACCGCTCCTGCTCACCTGGAGGAGTTTGCCTGCAGTGCTGCATAAATGTCTACTGACTCCTCTGAACCAGCCGGTAGGGAAGTGTGTTAGTTAAGTTACATAAGTGAACATACAGTACGTACGCAATTTAAAATGAGCCAACGTTGACTTTTGGTTTCATGCGGTACACAAACAGCGGTCTCCTGCGTGAAGGTCCTGTGTTTGTCTGACCCATCCGTCCACCCCGACCTTGTCCCTACGTGGACATTGTCGCTCTACGTCACCTGACCTTTTTTCTTTGTGACATTGGTGTGTAAAATGACACGCGGTCTCTGCACAACATAAGTCAGTAGAGACTAATAGCAAAAAAGGTGTTTTGATAACATGACCTAAGAAGTTTGCATGTTATTCATTGGCGGAGCTCTGCACTCTGCTGAGTGCACTCATCTAGTTGTAACTCAGAGCAGTCCTACACCAGTGTGAATCCCTTTCATATCCAAACATGGACATGTGTAAGGAGCTGCCATGTGTTTAATAATTACAGGTTCAAGCACCACAGCTCATTGACCCGACTGTTTCTGTCTGGATTCTTCTTCCTCTATAAATCACTTCTCAGGCCAGAGATGACCTCCTGTACTCCGAAGCAGATGATCGATATTTACTGAGATTATTTTGCTCTTGAAGAATCCAGTGCAGCTGTGTTCCTGTACCAACTCCAAGATGTCAGTTTGCAGGCTGAATCCCACAATGTCCCACAGTATATTTGAGGAGCTACACACTTTGCTTGTCTTTTATGAAGTTCAATGCAATCAATTACTTATTACACATTACTCATTGAAAAAGTAATTACATTACTTTGGTAATTACTCAACAGCATCAGGAAATTAATTATTACTGTACTTCCATCACTCAGCCCAGCTCTGTCAAAGGTGCCGTTAAACAACTCCAAATCTCTCTCACAAGTGTCATCTTTTGTATTTTACGTGTAGAAATAGACGACGAGACTTTGTGGTTAAATGTGGCTGGGTGCATTATATATCTGCATATATACATATATGTGTGTCTGTATGTATGAATATGTATATATGTGTATATGTGTGTCTGTATATATAAATGTATGTCTATCTGTATGTGTGTGTATATCTGTGTATATATATCTATGTATGTATGTATGTATGTATGTATACACACACATGTATGTATGTATGTATGTATGTACATATGTGTGTGTTTGTTTGTGTGTGTATACATACATTTGTGTGTACTTACATACATACACACATACATATGTGTGTGTACATATATAAATACATACATACGTATGTGTTTCTGTGTGTGTGTATATACATACATACATACATACATACATACATACATATGTTTGTACGTATATAAATACATATATACATACATCACCATCATCTCCACATTTAAGAGTAGGCTAAAGACTTTCCTCTCAGGTGAGTCCTGAGCCATCCCTTAGTTATGCTGCTATAGGCCTAGACTGCCGGTGGACTTCATATGATGCACCTCTCTCCTCCTCTTTCTCTCCATCCGTATGCATTCTCATCCCATAAATGCATGTTACTAACTTGACTTCTTCTCTCTTCCGTAGTTTTGTGTTTTCTTGTCTCTCTCATCTTTCTTACTGTCACTTTCAGCAGGTATTTCAGCATCCGGAGATGTATCTGGATCTGTAAATATGGCGACCTGCTGGAGCAGTGCTGCTGTGTCTATGGTGCCGGGGACGAGTGGCTCGGGTCCTGCTCGTTGGGCTCCACCTACAGCTGCTAGGTGTCCGTCTGGACCCATCATCTTCCCTTATGTTTTACATCCCACACTTTTCATCATAATTATATAAACACAACAATTTTGCCATTCTCATCATAATTGTATGTGCTATGACCTTCTGCTATGAATATATTCTGTACATACGACATCTATTGCATGTCTGTCCGTCCTGGGAGAGGGATCCCTGCTCTGTTTCTCTTCCTGAGATTGCTATCATTTTTTTCTTGTTACCAGGGTTTTTTAGATAGTTTTTTCTAGTTCAAGTAAAAGGTCTAAGGACAGAGGGTGTCGTATGTTGTAAAGAATGTAAAGCCCTTTGAGGCCAATGTGATTTGTGCTATATTGGACTATATGAATAAAATATAATTGAATGCATACATATATACATACATACATACATACATACATACATACATACATACATAACTACATACATACATACACACCTACAACATACATACATACGTGTATACACTTACATATATATTTGTTTCTGTAAACATAAATACATATGTGTGTGTGTTTGTGTATATATACATACATTTGTGTGTCAATATACACATACATACATATTTGTTTATGTGTGTATACACGTACATACATATGTGTGTGTATATACTTACATTCATACGTGTTTCTGTGTGTATACACATAGATACATACATACATACATACATAGACACACATACATACATACATACGTACGTGTGTGTATGCACTTACATTCATATGTGTTTCTATACACATACGCAGATATGTGTGTGTTTGTGTGTTTATACATGTGTGTATATATAATTACTTTCACACGTGTTTCTATGAATATATACATATGTTTGTGTCTGTGTTTGTGTGTGTATGCATACTTTTGTGTTACATTAAATACATACATATATATGTATGTTTATTTGTGTGTACACTTACATACATATGTGTGTGTATATATACTTATATTCATACGTGTTTCTTTGTGTATATACATACATACATACATACATACATAGATACAAAGATACATACATAGATACATAGATACATACAAACATTCAATCATACATACATACATACATACATACATACATACATACATACATATGTGTGTATACACTTACATACATATATATTTCTAAACACATGAATACATATGTTTGTTTTTGTGTGTATAAATACATTTGTGACAAAAAATATATACATTCATACATACATACATATGTGTGTTTATCTGTGTATACACTTATATACGTATGTGTGTGTATATATACTTACATTCATACGTGTTTCTGTCTGTATTTACATACATACATACATGCATACATACATACATACATACATACACACACATTCAGATGTGTGTTTATGTGTGTATGTACTAACATACATATGTGTGTGTGTATATAGTTAAATTGATATGAGTTTCTATGAGTATATACATAAAAACATATATTTATACATACATACATATATGTATGTATATACTTACAGTCATACGTGTTTCTGTGTGTATATACACATACCTAAATAAATAAATAAATAAATACATACATACATATATATGTGTGTATATAAACTTACATTAATAGGTGTTTCTGTGTGTACATACATACATACATACATACATACATACATACATACATATATGTGTGAATATATACTTAAATTGATACAAGTTTCTATGAGTATATACATTATAACATTTATTTATACATACATACATACATACATACATACATATATATGTGTGAATATATATACTTACATTCATACGTGTTTCTGTGTTTATATACATACATACATACATACATACATACATACATACATACATACATACATACATACATACATACATACATACATACAAAGATACATACATAGATACATAGATACATACATACATAAATACATTCATACATGCATACATACATACATATGTGTGTATACACTTACATACATATATATTTCTAAACACATGAATACATGTGTTTGTTTTTGTGTGTGTATAAATACATTTGTGACAAAAAATATATACATTCATACACACATACATATGTGTGTTTATGTTTTAAACACTTACATACATTTGTGTGTGTATATATACTTACATTCATACGTGTGTGTATATATACTTACATTCATATGTGTTTCTGTGTGTATATACATACATAAATAAATAAATAAAATACATACATACATACTTACATACATACATACATACATACATACATACATACATACATACACACATACATACATACATATGCGTGTGAATATATACTTAAATTCATATGTGTTTCTGTGTGTATATATATACATACATACATA
>CM022479.1:1136099-1148586 GCA_011952105.1 Coreoperca whiteheadi
CATACATACATACATACATACATACATACATACATACATACATACATACATACATACAAACATACATACAGGTGAACTGGCTTTTCCTGTAGCAGCTCCTCGACTCTGCAACAGTCTCTCTTTTAATATTAGATATCCCCCCTCTGTTGCTACTTTTAAATCTTCTTTAAAAACTCATTTGTATTCTGTATTTTTTAACAGATCTTGTACATTTTTTCTTATGGGAGCTCAGTGGTTTAGATCAAATATGTTAACTCTTTTTTGATTTTATTTTTCTTGTACAGCACTTTGGTTACAACCTCTGTTGTTTAAAAATGTTCTTTATAAATCAATAAGTTCAACTACACTCAACTAAACATACATTCACACACATATACATTCATACAAATTCAAATTCATTTTCACTTTATTGGCATGAATGTAAATCATACAATATTGCCAAAGCTAGGAATAGATGAACATAAATAATAATACATCTAAGAACATTAACAATATTAATGATAATAGTAAACATATATACACTTATAGATACACACACACACACACACACATACATACATGCATTATTCCAACTAGGAACAGAATCACTCATCCGCAGCTTCTCTGGATCCGTTCCACATTGGTGGAATGATCTGCCTGCTCCTACAAGATCAGCAGATTCTGTAGCCGCCTTTAAAAAGCACTTGAAAACGCATCTCTTCCACCAACACCTGACTGATTGTTCTTCCTTTCTACCTCTGCTAAAAAAAATTTTTTAAAAACCCTTCCTATCCTTAGCTTTGTATACTGTGCTAGGCTTTAATCAGACTAGTTTTTTGATGAACTTATGCTTTTTGTTACCTTGTGTTGTTATATTGCTTCCATTGTCTTCCTCATATGTAAGTCGCTTTGGATAAAAGCGTCTGCTAAATGACTAAATGTAAATGTAAATGTACATACATACATACATACACACATACATATATACATATATATACAAATGCATTTATATATACACATACACATACACATACACATATATACATGTATATACATACATAAATACACAGGAACCAAAATGCAATGGGGCGATCATCACGTGTAATGTCCCAGGCAGTGAGCCATTCCCCAAATATCACAGTAGATAGTAGTGTAGCATTAATTAATATATTCTAATATAAATATTAGAGTACGGTGTAGTCCTGCTCTATAGGAAAAGTGCAATGGTGTAACTTCTGTTATGAATATGCGCTGCATAAATAAAACTGAATAAATTGAATTTATGTAATTACCAAATTTCAAATTAATAGTAAATTAGTAAACACATTACTGAGTCATGCATTACTGGTGATATTTAATTGACAGTGTCTTATATTACTATTAAAAGGGTGACGTACATAGATTCCTTGTACACTATATCCAAAAATAGTATAGAAAATGGCTATAAAATGAGTATACATGTATACATTTAGTATGTAGCATAGAATTGGTACACATCAACTGTTTTTTACCCCCAAGCAGTATTCCCACTGAGGTCTCAGCTCTATTTTTGGAGATATGTGGATATTGGAAATCGTCATGGCCATTAGTTTAAATCCTGAGTCATTACTTTAGTATGGAATCACTTCTTTCTCTGATTTCACCGAGGATCTGTTGGAAAATCTTGGGTGGTTTATCTTAATCTCTGTGTTGGGTGTCATATTTCAGTCGCACCATTTAAAATGTTTCCTACAAGGCAGCTAAATTGTGCTTTACGCCCTGAAAGACTGGACTTTTAAGTATGAGACTGTTTGGCCTTGAAACACAAAATCATTTTTGAATTCTTCAATCTTTAAGCAGAAGGGTTAACCTTTACTCATTCATCATGAGGCCTTGAATAAGTATTTTCTTCAGCCAATGACGGTAAAAAAAAACAATGGTGAGTTTAAATAGAGGACAATTTGAAGTAGCGGGGGTTTTCACTTAGTATTGTGTATACTGTATAGTATAGTATTAGTGACTTAATATTTGAGTGAAAAGGCAAAAAGAGGTGAACGCTGTGACAGCAGAAAAGATGCTTTTTTCTCTTACAAGGGTTACAGTGAATATAGTTACAAAATATTTTGTCAGTAACACAAGGAATGTGTGTAACATTTAAGAGGCGCTACTGGCAGAAATGCAATATAGTGTAGTGTAGTATAGTGTAAAATCACCTGAAAATAAGAATCATTGTGTTTCACCTTAGAATGAGCCCTTTATATTTACGGAGGGAGCGGGTCCCCTTCCAGGGAGGCCGCCATGTTGCACCGCCATGTTTCTACAGTAGCCCAGAATGGACAAACCAGTCCGAGAATATAGATAATATTGGACTTACATTCATCAGGTGACAAAAATACGTCTCCTAACGAAGGATCATGTTGCTCTGTAACTGCTGGATGTGGAAATAAGCAACTGTTTGTTAAAAAGTTCAACATATGTCAATGTTGTGTTCACGACTTATGAACCCCAAGCCCCCAAGTGGCCATAAAAAAAACATTAATGCAGGTTTAAGCTTGTAATAATTAATGAAATTTCCTATAGCTTTAACACTTAAAGTGTAGTTTTACATTATCTTTATGCCTTCCTTCCTTTCTCATTTCATTCTGTTAAATCTACAACATGGCTGGTGAGACTGCTTGAAAATATTAATCAGGATTTCAGCTGGTGTTGAATTTAACTGTAGGACAAACAAGACTAGACTATTAGAATTCAGAGAATTTACATATCCCATCCATCCATCCATCCCTGCCGCAGAAGTCAGGCTTCGGTTCTGGATCCAGAGTGATTAATCCTTGGCTGGGGAAAGCCAGCTTATTAGCCATCTCTCAGTGACATCCTGGCGGCTCATCACAGTGACATCCTGCAGGGCTCACTGCGATGGCAGCATATGTGATGTGCAGAGCTGCTGGATTGACAGGCAAGAGTTCCTGAGATGCTGATCATTTTTGTCAAGCTGAGACAGTAAAATGCTGCAGTGACCCATAAATATTGAACCTGCCTAAGGGCCATGACCTGCACCGGCTTAAAGTGGCCTTTCTGGCAAGGCGAGTGGATGTGCGTGCGTGAATGTTTGAGAGCGATGAGTCCATTACAGGGAAGTGTCCATTGAGAGGAGAAAGGGGGGAAAGGTCAAGTCCGCTGTATTTGGTGGTGTTGTTTTCTAGGGGGAATAATGTGATAATAAACAGTATCAACACATGCTACACATTTGTCTAATATAATAAAAATTTAATTACAAATAAAATGCGGAAGTACTGTGTACTGACAAGCTACATTTACTTTTCTCAGCCATCATGCCAGCAACACATTCACCATTAGTAAGAATGCAGTAGATAAAATATTTCCCAATAATGGGTATCCTTTAAGGACTAAACATGTTGCTGTAAGTGAATTATTCATGAAAATGTGTGCTCTGATAACACCTAAAATGTTCTTCCTACATTTTTTTAATTACTTAGTTTTAAAAAGCAAAAAATATTACTACCAATGGACAATATACATCAGCTAATCCTTTTTTTTTCTCATTTAATTCGTAAACATTGAGCAGGACGAGATGAGGCAAATTATTTGTACAAGAAGTTTTCAACTACAATTCAAAGTGCTCTACATAAGACATAAAAAGGCATTAAGAAATGTCTGAATGAAACTATGAGGACTGAAAATAATTAGTATGTGTGCAATAACAGTAGAGCAGTGTGTTCTATATGGAGACAATAAGATGAACACTTATAAAGCCCCCTAATACAGCAACCTGCTTTTTCTGTTAAGCCTTTGCTTTTCATGGTTTAATGAGGTGTCGATTCAACTCCACTGAACTTTGTTGTATAGAATTGTTATTGTTCTATTGGATTACATTATACTGTGGGGTGTTCATGTTATTTTGTCCACCCAATTACATATAATAATACACGTATCTTTCTAGCTTCAAAACATGCTGGCCTGAAAGACGTGCCTGAATAGGCCCGTTCCCACCGTTCTTAAAGAAAATCCCCAGAATGTACTAAATGAATTAAACATGACTTAGTAATTGACTGTACATTATAAAACAGCAGGAGACATGGAGGCAGAGTAGGCGCTGCACAGAGACTCCAGAGACTAATGAGCTAACTGCGGGGCGCTCTTCCTCATGTGACCGCTGTAATTGGGTCAGTCAATAGCCCTGTGTGGTGCTGCTGCTGGTTCAGAGGAGCCGAGAGCTGTCTGACATCCCGTCCAGTGTCTGCTCACTAACTCTACCTGAGCCATGTGTAGAAAACGATTCTCATGATAATACTGCAGCTGAGTTTTGCTCGTGGTACTCTTCAGTTGTACACCTTTTGGATCAGTGATGTTACCCTTGCTCACACGCTGTGCATCAGCGGTCAGTATGAATGTACATTAAAGTAAACATTTAGTTGGCTTATCTAATCTAATCTGGCTTTGCTTGATTTATTTATGGACTTTATTTCACATTTCACTAAAACTGCCCCTAGTGGATGAATGTGAGAGTGAATGGTTGTCTGTCTGTGTGTGTGTCAGCCCTGCGACGAGTTGGCCACTGTCCAGGGTGGACCCCGCCTGAGGCCCAAAGCCACTGGGACAGGCTCCAGTCACCCGCGGCCCCCAACGGGAACAAGCGGGAGAAAATGACTGACTGACTGACTGACTGTTGAATTATCAAAGAAAATCAAGATCAAGGTCCACTTACTAGCTTTTTCCAAAGCAACATCTTTGCCAGCAGGTTGAAGATGATAAAGACCCCGTTGGTGTGTACCCAACCCTAACACTAAAATGACCATATCGTATGAAATGATAATTGTTTAAAGGATCTTTAGCCTTGATAGTAATGTCTGTCCACCACTTTGGTCCAGAATGAAATATCTCAACACCTATTTTTCCCCAATAAACACACGATAATAACGCTAATCACCCAGCAGCACCAGCAGTTATCCAGTGAAATATCTCCACAGATTGATTGGCCCACACAATGCGACACAATAACTCTAGTGACTTTAGTGATCCCCTGACCTTTCTTGTCGTGCCACCAGATTGACATCTTGGGTTCAGAATGAAATGTGTCAACAACTATTGGATGGACTGCCATTACGTTTTGCTCAGACATCCATGTTCCTCTCAGGGTGAACCGTCTGCTGATTCCCTGACGTTTCATCTAGCGCCATCATCAGGTCAACATGTTAATGTCCAATACTTTGGTTTATGACCAAACGCCTGCAGAAGTGATGACGTTCCCACATTTAGCGCTAGTTAGCAAATGTTAGCAACATGGAAAACAGTACCTGCTAAACATCAGCATGTGAAAATGTCATTGGTAGCCTCGGACTGGAATAGAATAGACGGCGGCAGCTTGTCAGTGGAGCAAATGTTTCTGTGGGTTTAGTCTCTGCTGTTATCTGGCATCCTCTTTTTGTTTAATTTATAGTTTACAAATTCATAATGGCAGAGTGTGACAGCTTCTTTTGTCTTTATTTCTGTATGGAATTAAACTTAAGGTAGCAGTTGCAAGTCTCTAATTTGTCTTTCAGGGAGCTGCATTAGCTGCTTCCCCTTGCACTGGATACTGAGGAGCCTACAGCTAACCTATACTGTGCACACACACAACAGTGCAACGTGGCCGCTGCGTGTGCACACGCTAATGAATGTTTACATCAAATCCTGTCAGGCTGAGTGGGCGTTAACTTGAGACCTGGTGTACATTCCTTTCTAGTTAAGTGTTTGCAGCTCATCTTTTCCTTTTTAAGGTTCTCATAGTAATTACGGGGTTTCTCCGGCAGCTGCCCTCAAACCATATCTGTGTACATAAACCGGATGAGAGGGTGAAACGAGAAGAATGTTGTGTTGTTTTGGTAGGCTGAAGCGGCCTCTGCACTGAAACAACTCTACCTTTGGTGTAGTTGAAAGGGGCTGGATGTATTTCATTTTTTTAATCATCTCATCTATATTCTGATATTTAATGTATTTTTTTATTTAGTTTTTTCTTTGTCGCAGTGTGTTCAGCTGCTTTTATTTGCTATTATTTTCTATTCTCTGAATGCTGTAATTAGTGATTCAAGCCTGTAAGGCTGAAACCAACTTGTCTGAGATTTGTTTCCTTTGTCTTTTCAGCCCATAAATACTCGGCGCCTCAGAACCAGCTAGTCTCACAGAAGTCGTATTTGTATGTTCCAAATCTCCGCTAATCACAGCAGAAAGTTAAACCCATGCCAGACGACAAGATTTATTGTTTGTAATAATAATTTCCGAGCTGTCTGGTCTTTAATACGTTTTTTTCCCTCTTGAGTTCTCGGCTCAAGACAAATCAACTTTACATATATTTACTTTTTTATCTGCATGTATTTATTTATGTCAGTCAGTGTCAGGAAGTCTTAACTCATTTGTTTGCATGAGGTGTCACCCATATGATACACAGATTACTCGTCATGTTTAGTAATTATCCTTGAGCAAGATACTGAACCCCAAAATGCTCCCGAAGCTGCGCCTTCGGTTTGTGAATGTTCTCGTATGTAAGTCGCTTTGGATAGAAGCGTCTGCTGCATGACAAAATGACTTGATGTAAATGTAAATGTAAATGTAGTACTTCTGTAGTTCTGAATGAGCTTCGTCAAGTCGGAGAAAATACCCTGTTGATGTCATAGTGATGTCATCAGAGTTATCTCAGATTGGGCTTGGAGACTGTAACAGAAAGCCTGCGTTACATACTGCTGGCAAGGCGTTTAACAGACATGGGTATTTACCGGGCAGGGAGAGTCTAACAAAGTATTTGGTTGCATTATGGGAAATGTAGGATCCAGTGTTTTGGGGGTTTGGAGGATATTAGAGACTAAAAGTCAGGATCTCTCTTGCATTATAACCATTGTTATTTTTTTATCTTGCTGCAAGTCCCCAACGTTATGGAAGCGCTATACTAAATTGGTGGCGTAGCCCTTTAAAGCGAGTTTATATTTTACATTTAGTCATTTAGCAGACGCTTTTATCCAAAGCGACTAACGACAATGAGGATGACAATGGAAGCAATTATAACAACACAAGGTAACAAAAAGCATAAGTTCATCAAAAAACTAGTCCGTTAAAGCCCAGCACAGGATACAAAGCTAAGGAGAGGAAGGGTTTTTTTTTGGGTTTTTTTAGTAGAGGTAGAAAGGAAGAAGAAGTCAGTGATGGTCAGTCAGGTGTTGGTGGAAAAGATGCGTCTTCAGGAGCTTTTTAAAGGCGGCTACAGAACCTGCTGATCTTGTAGGAGCAGGCAGATCATTCCACCAATGAGGAACGGATCCAGAGAAGCTGCTCCAGAGGGATCCTGTTCCTTGTTGCCATGGTACCACCAGACGTCCTTCGTCTGCAGAGCGCAGGGACCTGGCAGGAACACAGGTCTGTGTTAGTGAAGACATGATGGTGCAGAACCAGCGGTGGTCTTGTAGGCCAGGAGCATCGCTTTGAACCTGATGCGGGCGACAGCAGGGAGCCAGTGGGACCTGATGAAGAGAGGGGCTACGGGCGCTCTCTGCGGCTCACTGAAGACCACTTTTGCCGCCGCGTTCTGGATCATCTGCAGAGGTTTGGTTGTGCAGGCAGGGAGTCCAGCCAGCAGCGCGTTGCAATAGTCCAGTTTGGACAAGACAAGAGCCTGGACTTGGACTCTGATTTTCCTGATGTTGTAGAGGATGAATCTACAGGACCGGGTGGTGCTGGCGACACTAGAGCTGCGTTTCATCCGCATGGCAGCGATAGAAAAAGCCATGCTTCTGAACGACCGAGCCGAAGGATGTCATGTATATGGAGAAGAGTAACGGTCTCAGCACTGAGCCCTGCGGCACACCTGTATTGAGATGTTGGGACCCAGAGACCTCGTCTCTCCACGATACACTGAATGAACTACCCGAGAGGTACGATTTGAACAGCAGACAGGTCCAGTAAGATAAGGACAGATGACTTGGATGTCGCCTTTGCCAGTCTCGGGGCTTCGACAACCGAGAGCAGCGCGGTCTCTGTGGACTGGTTGCGGTCCAGGAGGTGGTTCTGTGTCAGAAAGGAGGAGAGCTGGTGGAACACAACTCGCGCCAGAGCTTTGGCAATGAAGGGAAGGAGGGAAACCGGTCTGTAGCTTTCTAATAGCCGTCGGATTGAGAGTGGCTTTCTTCAGTGGCGGTGTGATGAGGGCTTCTTTGAAAGCCGTGGGGAACGACCCAGTGGAGAGAGAGGAGTTGATGATGTGGGTCAGAGTCGGGACAACAGACGGAGAGATGGCCTGCAGGAGATGGGTGGGGAAGGGATCCAGCGGGCAGGTGGTAGGGTGGTTAGAATGAATGACCTTGGAAACGTCAGCTTCAGATAGAGGAGAATAACCATCTTTAGTTCTACATTGTAACTCTTTGTCTACAAACAGCATGGCAAAAGGTATATCTATAGACATATATCTATGTTATATTTCGTGACCAGATTGCCACGACATTTGAATCCCTTTCATGGTCCCCAGAAGACCCCTGACCTTTGTCTAGCATCTAAATCAGCCCAAAAAATTCGTTTTTTTGGTGCCAGGAAGACCCCAACATTGGCAACCACCGAAGAGATGATGTGTGTCTCTGATTTTGAAATCCGGACAGCAGGACACAATCCCCTCCTTGGACAACAAATATTTTAGCTGAATTCGTCAGTGAGATGAATTAGAATAAAATAGCACTCTGTCTGCGATATTGGCAGGATAATTACATTGTTTACCAAACAGGCAGCCAAAATATCAAACTGGGTCATTGGATCTGGACAAACAACTTTATTTCTGGTAATGCATCTATACACTGTACATTCAGTCACTGTAGTATATAAGCATAGCTATTTTCAAACATAATCTCATAAAGTCCTTTACTTTACAATATAGTCCGTGTCGTGAGAGAAGGGGAAGGGTGTTGTTGGAGGAGGGACGAGGAAAAGACGTGAAAAGATGAAGGAAACAAGGGAGATAGATGAATAAGCCAAGCTCTTTTTTTTTTTTCCATACTGTATATGTGGCATTAATAAATGGGAAAGCTTACGTTTACCTCTTACATAAAAATATTTCTAGGATTGTAAGTTTGATATAGTATTAGCAGCAGCACAGGGCTAAAAAGATACATGAGGATGAGGGGGAAACAATCCGCAAGGTGGCGAAGTCATGTGTGTGTGACCCATAGGTCTGCTATCTGATACTGAACATGTTGTTAAAAATATATATGAACTGGTGGAAAAAAAGTCATTCAATATAAAGACTCTACAGTAAAAAAAAAAAAGAAAAAAAAAAAAGAAATGGATTAACATGTTTATGTAGGGAATATTCTCTTACGCACTGCATTAACTGTTTTTGAAACATCTCAGTTAAAACACAAATTCAAAAAACAAAAACAAAAAAACAAGACAGCTATTGTAAGAAAAGATTTCTTTTTGAAAAAGGAAACACCATGTACATATATTATACAGTATTGTAAATGAAAAAAATATTTACATTTGTAAATTCTTATTCAAATCTTCACACTGGCTAGTATTTGTCTAGTAATATGGACTGTTATTGCTGCTTTCCTGTCCATTATTTAGCAAAATGGTTCTCCTTTAGAAAACGAGACGTTGTTAAACTGCTTTTTTCTTTTTGCGTGGGAGAGTCAAGAGCCAATGTCGTTATGGTCTCCCTCCTTTTGTAGAAAACCATGAGTAAAGTAAACTACACATAGGCTAGTAACTCTTTTGAGTGTAAAAACAACTACAAAATGTACCAATTTTAGGTCTGCCAAAGTCGCAGACGTGGTGTCGTTCTCCGAGCAACGTCAGTAATGTTAGATAAGAAAAGGGCTTTTAACATAATGCCCTCTTTATTGTCCTCGACATGTCCGCCTCAGGACAAGTCAACAAACTGGGAATAAACAGTTAAATCTTTATGTACAAACCAAAGTAACAATTCACCGAAGCAATCTCCTATAAAAAAAACTGTTTGAACATGCATATCATCGATTTCAAATGAAGAAAGAAAAAATAAAAATCACTCATTCGGGGGGGAGCGGTAAGCGCCTAGCGTTTGTTCAATTGTTCTCGGCATTTAAAAAGAAAAAAAAAAAGTTTGTAAACTGGTTGGTTTTATGAATACTGATAAAACGAGCTGCTGAGCGAGGGAGGGGCTTTTAATTTGAAACCTGCAAAGAGGAAGTTGATGAGAGGCCCAGCCCCAACGGCGTCATCATCAGTTTTCCTACTCTGGAAACCTTTCGCCCACGTCCAGGCACTTGAGGTTGTCCAGCATTGCATTAAAAAAAAAAAAAAAAACTTTTAATTGTCATCTTTTAGTTTTTTGCAAGTGTGAAGTTTTTACTTAAGAACAATATACGGTGTCGTTGCTTTTTTTTTTTTTAATTACTTTTTCCTCTCCTAAATAAGACAAATTGCTTTATATTGCATAACACAATAAAAACCCTTACATGTACAGTATCAATGCCCAATAACTGACTATATGTATGGCAAACTTTCTCAAATTTCATGCATAAAGAAAATATGAGTTTTCTATTGAAAAAAAGTGAACATAACAGACAAGCAATAAAATATCTCCACGTTTAAAACAACAATCAACAACCAAAGGAAAAAATAGCATTAACACAATGTACATTCTGATTGCATTGTACCCACTGTGTGATGGCAGATTCATGGCCTCTGCCTTTTGAATAAAATTGGATTTTATCCTCCGAACGTGACTTTTTGTTCAGGCTCCTGTAACAATTCAACTTACTGACGCACGTTGTTTTGGATTTGTTAGGCGTTTTAACCGGATGCTCGAGCGACGTCTGTGTCAGTTACATTACAAAAATGGGAGAATGCGTTTTCCAACAATCTCGGACTGCGTCAGCAAGCAACAAGTGGAGCCTCTTTTTCTTTTCGCTTATTTACAAGACTTTGCCTTAAGAAAACCGAACAACAGTATTTATTGGAGATGCATATAATCAACAAAATGCTTACTGGATTTATATGGTAACGGTCATGTATAAGATGATGGTTTCAAAGTAAGACTGAAGACAATAGTGGGAGTACAATGCATTATAACAGTATTTTGTTACGACAAAGTGCGATTCATTATTGTAAAGTTAAAAAAACGACAACATATATTTATATTTACATACCTTAATTTAAGTAAAATGAACATTTTGTGGTTCTTGCCAAAGGTGCCCCATCCAGCCCACTATGATTTCATACGGGACGGTTCTGATTGGTTCTGTCAATTGGAGTAAAAACATGCCGGCTTTCGTCACTTAATCGTTACAAGACGAGAAAACAAGGCCACACTCACATCTGGAGTATTTTATCTTTAGAAGATAAAGACTTCAGGGTTTTAACCCAAATGCTTAAAATAACATATGGCAACCAGTGTGTGTGTGTGTGTGTGTGTGTGTGTGTGTGTGTGTGTGTGTGTGTGTGTGTGTGTGTGTGTGAGACTTAGTGGGAGCAACATTGAGACAGAGACTGTAGGAAATTGTTATTGATCACCCAAAAAGAGCGCTCACTGAAAAGGTGCCTTCAACACAGCATGTTCTTATTTCCAATCCCCAATCCAGGGCTTGATCCAAAGAGAGAAAAATATCAGCCCGAAACGCAAGCCCACCCGCAGCTCGGAGAAATCAGAAATAAATGATTTTATAAAAGCAACAATGGGAGGAAAAGACGGGTCGCTTGAACTTCGAACTCGATGCTGTTCCCCTCGGTGGACTGCGATGGCTTCCTGAAAAACCGACAAAACCACGGTGGCACTGTGGACAGTTCATTTGCTTGTTTTGTTCATCTTCTGATTTATTTGTATCTTTTATGCTTTCAAACTCCAATAGCACAGAGAAACGTTCATTTTTTTTCTTTTCATATCGCTATGTAGTCTCTTAAATAGCTTATAATGTGTCCAAAGTCCTCCATCTTCGTCATGGCGAGGGACGGCGGTGGAGACTTTTCGGTAACTGGGTCAAACGCGAGCCCTGTCCTCCTGCCCACACCGCTGTAACCCCTCTCAACAGCTGTAAAACTCTATTGTAATGTGACCATCTTTCAGCATTTACTGTCACAGACGTCTGTCCAAAAGCCTCACCCCATTTTCTTGTCAGAGAAAACACAAGCACAGCCATATTTTGTGCAAAACATCTGTTTTTCTTTCACTCTTTCGCGATCCAGGTTTCAGTTCTGCGAGTTTGGAACTGGGTGCGAGTCAGTGATTGATTCAGCAACATGTGTTTCCTTGTTGCAGCATTGTACTTTGCTGTTTCTAGTCATCCTTCAAGGAAACCACTTACTTGACTTTTCATGGGCGTGGACAGGGACACCTCAATTCCTCTCTCGGTCGCTGGTCGGAGGGCAGAGTTTTTACTTTTTGTGTTCTGGAGGGCGAGCGTGAGGGACGGTGGTGCGATGTGGCCGGCCCAGGACTCCTGGGTGTGTTTATGGTCTTAGTTGGGCAGAAGATGGCGGGGGTCATGGCGATGGGGAGGTGGGGAGGTGTGTGTGTGGG
>CM022479.1:1159098-1169539 GCA_011952105.1 Coreoperca whiteheadi
GGGGGGTCAGCCATTGGCAGCTGAGCTTGTGGGGCTCAGCGGTGGGGACTTCGGGGAGGGAGGAATCTGCATGTCTAGATTACTGAACAGCGGGACTGTGAGACATGAGGCAACCAGGCAGCCGGGGTGGGAATTCCTATTTTCAAAAAACATCGTGGTGCTGGTTTCAGGTGATCCAGGGGGGTAATTTCACCATAATTCGATTCACTTGAAAGGATCCCTTAAGAGTGCGCGATATCTTCTTATGTGCGTCCCCGGGATTAAACATTATGAAATGGGGGTCTGTGGCCGAGGGTGTGTGACATGAAACCTCCAATAGACACACGCACGCACACGCACGCACTCTCAGCCCCTGACCGAGACACCTTTATTCAGTGCTCTCCTGATAAGCCTCGGACTTGCAGCAAGCGGTAGAGCTGGGCTAACTTCACAGACACTCAAAAAGGTGCGCGTGTGCGTGCATTCATCCACGCAGCTTGCAGCCCCCTCCCCTTTATGATTCGGTGTGGATTACACAGCATAGACAGGATGTCACACTTCTAAAATAAGGCTTTCCGATTAGCCGGGATGTGTGTTAGACGTGCCCGGTCTGCACACCTCACACTGAGAACATGACACCTCACCTCATCTACGCACTAGCGTGGCACTAGTATCTGGGAGATGACATTGGCCTTTTATTAAAAGTCAGGTATCATTTTATGAATATCCATGCATTCAGTGAAGAGTTGCAGGCGCTCCGTCGTCTACAAGCTCGTTTCTTTTGCCACAAAATATCAGTGCTGGACCTTTTTGAAGCGCGTATCTGCTAATTTACAGCCCCTTACTTCACACAAGGCAGCTAGGAATAGTCCCTGCATGAGACACTCACAAAGCCTCAAGTCATGGGGCAACATATGTGGAAATAGTGAGAGTGGCAGGCTCGTCTCAGCTGCCATAGGGGGGCCCCACGCAGGGGCTCATGTGTGAGCACGTGTCTGTTAGTATGGCTGTAATGTGGGGGGGTGGGGGCAGAGACAGGATGGGTGGAGTGATAACAGTCTTCTCGGTTGAGGACTGTCTGTGCCTTTTGAAACCCTCGCAGTTTCAGAGCACTTCCTCTGTCTGCATGCATTTCCTGTGTCATAGATTACAGGATGTCCTCTACAAACAAGCAAGATTCCAGCCGCAGAGAAAGAAAGCAAGCCGAATAAGTTCGACAGAAACTTTGAGAGGCATGTGTAAACCGAGCGTCCGGAGCATAAGGAGGTTCCAGTACAATCTCAAACCAAACGCCCAGTTCCTGCCACGAGAATGGAAAACCAAAAAGAAAACGTGTCAATTTAAAGTTAACACCATCGAAAATATATCATTTCAGTTTGGCATACAAGTAATCCACCAAGAAGAAATACTTTTTCTTAAATGTAAAGTCGATTTTCCAATAATCTCCAAAGTAAAATGCCACTGATCACATTTCCTTTAGCAACACATCTTCTCTGCTTTGACCACCTAATGTGAGTCAGTGTCGTAGACCAACATGGCGCTAAACGGGTTGCCTAACCCAACATCCTCCCAGACTAGGCCCAGATGAAAGGGAAAACAACCTGTTTTCTTTGCTCTTTCATCACTCAGGAGGGTGAACGGAGCTGCACCCTGCCTGTGACCTGACTTTGGCCTCCCTGCATGTCTTGCTAAGGGGCCCATAGTGGTGGAAAGGGAGGGGCCCTTCCTGGCTCATGTAGCATCGGGCCACAAAAACACCGCATATGCTGGGAAACAAACAGGTGTCAGACAACACGTCGTTCCACTGTTTATGCAGAAACAAAACAGGCTGACCTGGGACGCTCGGGTTCGAGGGTGAATTCGTTAGCTGTTGGCCTTGGAGCAAACAAACAAGCTGTATGTAGCACTCCAGCTTCCCCTGAGCTCTGAGCACTTTTTATGTCTGCTGCAAGCTGAATTGTTATGAGCGGTTTTGTCTAGAGGGTTGAATGTTCAGCCCCTCTCTATGCTAATTTCTCAGTCAGAATGCCACTTACTCCTCACAAAAACACAGCGAGCGCCGCGGCTGCTCGCTCGAGCGAGATTCCTCGACTGTGTGTTTGCGGGTTACACAAGCACACGCAGAGCTCCAATTTTGGCAACTAGTTCATCCCACCGTCGTCTCCTTGGCTGAGGAGTCACAGAGAACAATAGGGCCTCTGTCTTCAATGAAGTAAATAGCAAAAACACTGCAGTTACATCCAAACTATTGCAGCGCTGCACTGCAAAGGCTCAAACGAATCTACTTATTCGAGACTCTGGTTCTCAGTCTTGCTGAGGCGCAGCTCTGACTTCAGGATGAACTGGTTTGCTGACTACACTTGAAATGACCTCATCGAGTATTCACTTTGATGCAGCGAGGAGTAATTTCTCCTGCGCTCAGCACATAAGTAACTGTGTTTATTCACTTCAAGTTTGGAATCATAAAGAGCTAGTATTAACTTGTTGAGCTTGTTGGAGAACATCGTTAGGACTCGAAGGCAAAGACACCTGCCAGGAAAAAACTGGAAAAGACTGTCTGCACGTGTGTGTGTGTGTGTGTGTGTACGGACAAATGGCAGATGCTGAGAGTATCGGGTAGCTGTACATAGAGAGGAGGCCCCAGCAGTACCTGCCTGTACCACCTCTCTCCACATAAACCATCATTTATCCCGTTAGCAGGGACGCGTCTCCTACATTCCCCCGGCTACTGGAAAAGAAAAACAAAAAGAGCCTGTTTCCACAGTCCCAGCCAAAAACAGCTTGTACCGATACCGCTGCTGCGTACAAAACCTGCTAGCTCTCCCGTCGCCTCCTGGAGGGACAGCAGGATACGAGACATTTCAGTTCCCCATTATTTACATCTGAGAATCCCTTTCCCTGAAAGTTGTATAGCAACGGGTCTGCTGGTGCTGCCGAGGTCTCCTCTTCCAGGAAGGGGCCGGAGAGGCCGGCAGACCAAACAGAGCAGAAACCTCCCCGAGCTGCTGTCGCTAGCTAGGCTAAAGGTCAAACGCTTGTAGCAAGTGAAACTAAAAACAGCTGCCAAATAACACAGCCTTTCCAAATGAAATGAAATGTGAGCGCTCTTAAAGCCCCGATCTAGAACGGCGAATGGGCAGTTTCTGTTTTCTACATTTCAACACCGTTCTTCCGTACAACGAAGTGACAGGTGGGCGTTGAAACTTGTATTCCTTTTGGTAGTGACCAAAATGTTGGTACCTAGCCCCGTGCATGGTCCTCTTGGTGAACTCTGCACATTTTTCGACACCATTAGAAAATGTCTGCTCCCAACTGAGAGGACTGGAGGGCTAAATTAGTCCGTTAGTCGCAAGGCTCACTGAATTTTCACATCCCGTAGAGGACCGTGGAACTTCAGGTAGAACATGGGAATCACCAAAGTTTCACATGACAACAGTGATATGCACGGAAAAACCGAGAGGGAAAGACTAATGAGAAGGACGGCAACGAATGACTCCTCCTGTACCGAAAGCCTTCCCACTGCTGCCTGGAGGCCGAACAGCTTTCAATGCACGCACACACACACACACGGGCAGAAAAAGAGAAGGAAAGGGAAGAGATCGGGAGGTTTGGGAAGGGAGCAGGGTCTCCATTTCCTTTCGCCAAATTTGCTTTGGCAACTCTTTCCGTGGGAATGATGAGAGACCAGCTCTTCTCAGCCAGAGAGAGCCAGGGATCAGCCCACCGAGGAGACGGGAAGCTCAATATTGTAAGATGGAGGGGGGGGGGAGTTATGTAAGTAAATACAGCTGGACTTTTCCATAGCTTTTCCTTTTCCATCCCTTCCTTGGCTTTTGCTGTTTTTAACAGGGCTCAAACACTAACATGCTAGACAGATACAGACCGTGTCATTACATCAGTGTGTGATTTTAGTTTTCAAAGACCATATCAATTCTATATTGAGCCTCTACATACTGACCATCGGTAGAGCCCGAGTGATACTGGGTTTGAGAAGCAAATAATAGTACTTATAATAATAAATCAGACAATATATATCGGCCGATAATGTTTTGGGTAAGGATCCATAAAATAAGAATTGTGGCAACGATCGGAACATTTTACAGCGTAAAAATAAACTTGAGTGCTGCCTGGTGGATAAACTCTGCAATGGCAATTAATTTCTGGTGACGTATCGGCCAACATATACGGATAGTGAGGTAGCTGCGATAAGCTTCTACTGGCCAGTACATCCTGCCAGGACATATTCACGTATTCTTACAGCACTCGGACTCAAATTGGCTCATTTAAATCACACAGGGAGACTTAGCAGTTTGCTTTTATCAATTCTACAATAAATACGTCACTAATTAATCTTAATCATATTCATCATTTTGAAGGTGGATGACACTGATTGGCAGACATTTGAAAGGCCATATCAACAAATTGAAAAAAAAGGGGGAAGGCTGCTTAGGAAGCATCTTTATGTTTTAGACCAGACGAGTTATGAAATGGACATACAAAGCCAAAAAAAAGGTCCCTCTTGTGATCTTAGACAACAAATGTTTTAGAGCCATCTGAAAGCAGGACAATTCAATTTGCTCCGTTGTTCTCTTCTTCACTTATACACTTAAGGACATTTCCGTTGATCCGGGTGTGGGAGTGTGTGTGCATACACTTCTGCTTGTGTCCAACCTCATATAAAGACGTCTGAATGCTTACTATTCCATAATATTGGACGACAACCTAAACCTTTATAATAACTGGTACGGCTGAACATCGGTTCCTTCCGCCATATAGTATTTCTGTTTGTGGTTATGCCTGTAGTTATGTTTATACCCTATTTGCAGTTATAGTATCAACTATTCTCATCATTTGGTTGATTGACAAAGGCTGTGATGAGCCAGAATTTTGTTTGGCATCAGAACTGTGGAGAGACGAAAATCCCTGCGTTTACAGCCCTCGTAAACGTTGCTTGCTGGTTGCAAGATGGTTGTGGGGGGGGGCTCGAATGAGGAGGAATCTGCTGATGGCTCTTTTCCTTGCATCGGTGCAAAGAGCTGCCCCGTTGTAAAGGAGGCCAGATGTGAATTATGTACGTGTGTGTGGTGTGTGTGTTTGTGTGCAGCGTCGGGGAATGCGGGGCACAGGGCATATTTCTGCTTGGTGTGTAACGTGCCCGAAGGTGGAGGTTGCTTGTGAAAGGGTTAAGTCGCATGGCTGAGCAAATACATAAATAGCACTGGGGGCGGGGGGAGGGGGGGGGGTTGTTGGCATGGACGGTGCTACCAGCTGGAGAGGAGGGCGAGGGTGTACATGCGCACACAAACTGGCAGTTTGATTTCCAAGTAATACTTACGCGCGCTGCAACTTAAGCAGGAATTTCGGGTACCCCAACCAGACGGCAGCACATGCCTTGACATGTGACAACCTAGCCAAGAGTGCCGTGCAAACACACACACACACACACACACACGTGTATGTTTGCATACCTGTGCGAAGTCACACTAACTTAACGCACACCTACACACAAGTTGCAAACACACCACCAAAAAAAGCAAAGCCGCCTACTCCCACACATCAAAGGAGCAAGCAGAGTGAGGCTGCGGAGACGGGCCTCATCCCACAATGATTAATCACATCCCAACACCTAAAACAAACTCTCAACCCTTCTTAACTGCACCGAGATGGACACTCCAAACACAACAGATGACTGGGCGCTCCCAGACTCCCTCCCTACCCCACACACTCTCTTCCAGCAGGAAGTTTTCACTGATCTGAAAGGATTAGGACAGGTTTAGCTTCTCTGGAATTATGGCCATTACTCATGCAGAATTATTTGTGTTCCTCACTCATGCCCACAACGGTTACCCGTTCACGTGTATTGCAGTTAGTAGGCTGGGTAGTGGGACAGGCGAATGGCTAATAATGGTTTGCCCTATTGTGAGTGGATGGATCCTCCTGTCAGAGAGGAGGATGAGGGGGATTTAAGCGAGGGTGTGGGATTGCAGTCAAATCCCCTCTCATCTTACAGGCATCATTACGCCTGCTAAAGCCTCATCCCTGGAGCCCTCTACTACCAGAGGACCGGGACAGACCCCCAATTATAGTCTTAACCTCTCTCTTGCCCTCTCTGTCTCGATCTTACGGACACCTATAGCTGGAGGGGGGCGGGGGTTGATAAAGATGCCGCCTCATGGGAGACAGTGAAAGCTGTCAGGCATTATCTGCTGAGTCGGAGTAAGACGCAGTATTTCCCCTACATATAGCCACCTTTTTACATCATAAATAATGAAAGTTCCATCATGAGATCTTAAACTTTCATTATATAAAGCTGCTTTGAGTGTTGCGTGAATAGAGAAACAGCACTGTTGTCACTTATTGTGGTGATGAGTAGTTTGACGAGATAGAAACCGTACGCTTCTTTTACTGGTGTATCACCCAGGGCTGTAGTACTCGAGTCCTGTCTCTGTCTAATGTCTGGTCTTGAACATTTTTTTTCTCTTATCTCAAACGTGTCTCGGTCTTGGTGTTTTGTCTTAGGTCTCGACCACGTCCATACGGCTTTTCTCAGGGCCTTAATTATTACAGGACCACCCAAACTGTAATTAATACTGTATAATTATTGAGTATATAAGTATCATATCGTCAAATGTAAAGCGAGAGCGTTGCAATCATATTCAAATAAACGGAATAATATGCATAGGATTAGCAAGGTCTATAGTGCAACCGAATGGGACGCAGCCTGGACTTGTAAGACTTGATTTTCAGTTCAGTTCATGCTTCCAGTATACAGCTACAGTATAAATACAAAGGCTCATGGGAGGATAATTCACAGATGGAGTGGTTTGCTGTGACTCAGTAGCTGTAAATGAATCGTTGGTAACATAAACAAGCCAGTAGCACTCGAAATGGCGAAGGTGATATGATGGTTTAAGGATAATGGAAATGTGTGAATCTACCAATGTGTGAGTCTGTGAGGGTCCTCTTATAACCACATCCAACTCCCATCCACAGGAGCACCTGGAGGAGCGGTGAGTCACAGTAAACAAGGGAGGTCCTTGGCGCAGGATAAATGAATACATATACAGTATGTGTGATTACCCACTTCAGCCATGTCCGTCTGTGTTTACAGCTTGTGTTAACTGTAAACACTGTGAATGGGTATAGAGAAAATTCTACTGGAAAACCTGTAGTATTTCTGATTTAGGAAAACGCTGCATGACCGCTGCAGTGGCAGTCGAAGCATCAGCTGCAGTGACAAGAGTTGGCTGGCACAGTAAAATACTTATCCACAAATACTGATTAATCTGGGCATGTTGTAAGTTGGTTTTTAAATGACTTGTCAGCTAGAACACAATGTGTCCAGTTTGCTGGCTCTTCCTTTTCCTTCCTCCCTGTATCAAAAGGCGTGCCCCAGGGTTCCATACTAGGACCACTGCTGTCCTCCATATATGTAAACAATCACTGTGATAATTTATCAAAAGCAGCTTTCCATTTTTTTTTTTTTGCAGATGATAGTTATCTATTGCTCATCCCGTTCAGCAGTTTAACACCCTTGAATTTCTGCAGTCCGCCTTTGATGTTGTTCAGTCCCGTTTAACTCCGCTAAGTTGGTGTTTAAATGCAGACAAATCCAAGTTCATGCTATTTCCAAATGGCAAACAGTTAACACCTAATCTTCCTAAGATCTCAACTGCTCAAGGGGTTGACATTGAAATTGTCACAACATATCAGTATTTAGGTATTTATTATTGATCAGAACTTGTCATTTAAATCACACATTGAAAACCTTGTTTCCAAGCTGAAACTTCAATTACGTTTCTTTTTTAGGAACAAATCCTGTTTCTCCTTCCTGGCAAGGAAATACTTGATTTCGGCAATAATTATTATTATTTGTTTTACCTTTATTGAATTACAGTGATCTTCTCTTTATGAATGGTCATGACCAGTGCCTAAAAAAGTTGGACACTGTATACCGTTGTTCAAAATCATCTTACAAGATTTTGTCTGCACATATACGTATGTAGCTTAAAAAGCTAGAGTTTAAGTTGCTTTCATCCATAAAACAATACAATTCTGGAGGTAATTCTGGATTCTCTTTTTAGAATATTTTAAATAAAATCAGCTCAAAATATAATTTCTAAATAGCCTCTGTCCAAAATTATAAATACTCGGGCGTAGTAAAGCTTACAAGCTCCCTTTTAGCCATGCTGTTTCTCAGCAATCTTCCAACTGCTTGTCGAATGACTAACTCTTCCATGCACACAAAACAACTAGTCTTTCAGAGACCATAGCGCCGATGGCCAGAGGCTACACTCCCTTTCCTTCCTGTCTGTGGGGTAGGATTGGGTCAGGCTGTCAGCTGTTTCAGACACCATGACTGGCCACCGGCACTCTCCTAACCAGGCCCTCGTCTGACAAGTCCTGCCTGCTTCTTAGACAAACCACTGAACACACTGGGTCCTTACAGGCAGAGAGCGACTCCCTATATGCTGCATAAAAAGGTGGTTGTATCTACTGATGGCCGTGTTTGCTGTAGTTGGGCATTAAGTGGGCCAAGCATGGCTGCACTAATGCATTTGCAGACATGGCAGGTCAATTAGAGCACCACGCTGAGCCCATCATCTAACGTGGAGAAACAGGCTCTTACACATGCTGGCTGCTGAGATGCAAGCTGTGGTCTGCGAGTGTTATTATGTGGAGAGACAGGGGAAAAGAAAGGGGGAGGGGGGTGAAATGAATGAGGTGTGCTGTGTAATAATTGACATACTGCCTAGGTGGTAGATACATATATATATATATAGATCGAGAGAGAGAGAGAAAGAGCTATGCAGGCTGCAGAAAATGTCTGCCAGGAACAGTGAAGGGTAATTATTATGTTTGGGAGATACAGAACCAACACTGCCCTGATGTATTTCTTGCCTTTACTAGACTCACTCACTTGCTCAGCTCGCATTGCAGACGTTCCAGTAAAAAGCGTCAAACCCAATCCAAGATGATCCTGATGACATCACCTGGGTCATTTTTTTTGTCAAACTGAAAGCTTCCTCCAGAGCCACAGAAGACCTTATGCGAATGCTTTCACAGGCTGTGTACTACTCCTTGTGACGACTAAACTGACATGCAACTTATGTTCTTCTTTCCTGGTTCGTTCATGATGAATCAGACTGGTTTTCGCTAAAACACCGAATGACATGAAAGTGGAAAAGGGACGCGTTTGTTAAGTTCTCCGATATTTCATGACTTCCCCAAGAAATATATCAAACAGCAATTCCATCAGCAGCACAAAACCCTGTGCAACGTATTGCAGGTTTAGGGTGAAGACCCCTGCTTCGAGTGGCAGTAGCGCTGCTCCGGCACCGACAGCCCGTCCACTTCCCTTCACATTTAGAGCACAACACAGTCAAGCAGCTGTCCAAGCAGCCAATGTCAGCCGCTGACCTGCCGCTGACAACCAGCTATCACACAGTAAATACTGTAGTATCATCAGAGCAGACGGGAGTGGCGTCGGGATCAGCATTTACACAGGATCCATCAGTTAAAAGCTCTCACATAATAGAGTATCTGTCAAGTGAACACACCTGAACGTGGCCAGTGATTGCTTTCCCTTCACTCAGACAGTCTAATGGTATGGAGATGAGAGGGTTTGTTTTCGTATTGCCACTGCTTGTCTGCTTGCAGCAGGAAAGATTGCATTTGCATTTGAGCCTGTGGTGTTTTAACAGCATTTTATCACAATTCCAAAGCACTAAAGAAGGCAGAGGGGCTGAACTTGCCAAAAAAAAAAATGCTGTATGTAAATGAAAGTCTATCAGACGGCGTTTCGGCAAGAGAAATTAGGTCACGTCCTCCTAAGTCTAAGTGGTGCGTCTTGGGGAGCTTTAAGAAAAGAGACACCAGCCATGTTCCCGTAATGCTGCAGCAGGAAACTGTGGCTATTACAAGTCACTAGTCTAGGCAGACTGGAGTTCCAGCTAACACTTGAAAGATTTATCCCACAGGGGACAGGGCAGAGAGCACAGTGAGCCCCATCCACCGCTGTATCCATAAAGGCATTTTAGGGGCGGGGGGGGCTGTCCAGGCAAAGTCTCAAAACTGTCACATGCATTTTCCTGAGGTGAGAGACGCTCCGCTGAGACTCTTGACACACACGACTAAGGTGAGAGAAAATGGCTGCCACGGCACACGTGCTGCATGTACCGAAGTCCCATCTCAGCGTCTGCGGGCCTCGGTCTGCTGGCTTCCTCGGGAAGTGGAGGCATAATGGTCGGGGCTGTTAGTGAGCACTCCAGTTGCGCTGTGATGGGAATGTTTTCGACAGCTTTCAGACACTTGGCACTAATGATGTTCTGCATGCCCTGTGGCCAGCTGGAAGTCTCCCCCCCCCCCCCCCCCCCCCCCCCCCCCCCCCCCACACACTGTTTCCAACAAATTATCAAACCCCACCCCCCAACCAAAACCACAACTATACACATCTCCCTCC
>CM022479.1:1169605-1180667 GCA_011952105.1 Coreoperca whiteheadi
CCCCCCCTCCCCTCCCCTCCTCCAATCAGTGTGTTGAACAATTTTACCAGCAGCTACACAAACTCGTAGAAACATGCCTGCTATGCTGCTGCTGCTTGGGCTTATACAAGGAAGTAGATGTTCTGTCTAAGTACTTATTATATCCTGTTGAATGCCTCTATCGAAACATTTAAAATACAATTTTAATTTACAATTGAATTCATAAAATACATGTGAAAATCAAAACTTGTCACAAATTTTGTCAACAAAATTGTGTTTCAGCACTGCAGCTCTTCACGGGTCCACTAGGTTCCTAGGAACCGAGGCTGGATCCAGGACTCAAATCTGCCCAGGTAAAATTACACTCAGTCTGTGTGCAAAAGTGTCCCACACCTGAGTGGATGCAGCTCGCTTCGGGTACATCCAATTTTAAGGAAGGTTTTCTAAGGCAACCGTTCAGATCAGGTCTGTCTTCTTTTTTTTAGGTTTCCCCCTGCTCCATTTGGGATTGGACCTGTAAAGACCTCTCTGGTGCAATGCTCTTCCGAGTGGTCATTACTGTGAGTGCGGAGCGGGCTTATGGCGGCCATTGCTTGGTCGAGCCAACTACCCAGTTCTACTTGCAAACGGGTCAGTGGATCTTTCCTGAGAAAGGCCTACCGGACACAGAGATTACATCAATATCAGCTTCTACCGGTGGCCGTCCTAAAGCAGATGACTGGCTACTGAAGTCCAGCAGTCAATTCATTCTCTGTCATGTTGAAGTAGGGTAGCCTATGATAGGTGAAAGCCTAGTTCGAGCCAATCAGACAGAGCTGACAGGAGGAACGAATCAATGAGCACCAGAGGCTCCCTGAGGGCCGGCACAGCGGAGGGGAGGGTTATTGTAAATCAATTGTCGGCCAATTCATTTCCATTGATAGCATCAGAATAACGACATGCCGTAATAAAATGGTAATCGGTGGAGAGTCGTTTGGCAATCTGAGCTGCGGGGAAAGTAGCAGTGGCCCACATTCTCCTCTCTTGCATTGCTGAACACGTGCGCACTTCTTGGTGTGTGCATCGGCAGCGTTTGCTCGACAGACTGTGTCATTTGTTTTTGTTGTGGCTGGATAAGTGCGCGTGTCGCAGAGTGCGAGCGTGCACGCGGAGCGTCTCACGTGCGGCGCGGCCTCTGATTTAATCCCCGAGACATGCAGCCCAGCGACAGCGGCAGATGGCTCGGGGAGCAGATTCAAATCTCAACAGTTTACCTTGCGCCAACCCAAACAGCCACACTTTGAGTAAGTAAGAGGAGCTGAGACAATTGCCGCACATATCCGAGCAGAGCCAGGGGGAAGGAGAAGAAAAACGACAGCGATGATGTTTAGATGATTTTGTTTGGCTCTTAAGGAACCGCAGATACCCCGAACCCCCAGTCAATCAATGGCAGAGGGAAGCATTAGTAAAACCGCGGGTCACAGCTGGGGTCAAACCTCGTGAATCAGCACAAGTGGATGAGATATGGGTGTTATGAGGAAGCGAGGGAAGATCTTAATAAGCTGGAGATCTTGTTTGGTCACAATCCGGGTGGAAAGCCAAACAACTGCTCCTTTTGCCTTGTTTTACTGTAGCGGGGGGGGAACTGAAACGTGGGGCAGATTAAGGTGAAGCCAGCTGACTAGAAGCCCTTTTCCACTACAGGAATTTAACAACCCATAACCAAGGCTTCCCCTGACCTCACCAACAGGTAGTTTCAAATATTTGGACCGACTCCATCATCTTTAGTAGGCAAGTGAGGTTAGCGGGTGCTGGACAGACAAGAATGTGATGTAGTTTTTGATTTTCTTTCACATTTCTGTGATATAAGTTTCTATGTCGACGCAAACGGCGTCCAGCGCGCCAGTGTACATTTCCTCCTGGAAGGCGAGGTATCGGACTGCACTGAAATACATGACGCTCCCGTCAGAAAAGCCGCTGGAACAGAACCAAACGGGCCTCTTTTCCTCATTATGCCATGCAAAGTTCCCTGTGGGCACAGGAGGATGGGAAAACACTGGCTACCATTCTGCGGCCAGGATCAGTGCCCTACTTCCACCCACAAAATGCGCGCACACAATTGATGTGCCAGCCTCCCCCAGAGCCAACCACCACCATCTTGGCAGCGATTTCAGAGAACAGGGGGCTACCAGTCAATACCAGCCACCTCAGCTCGCCCGTGATCTGTGAATCAAACTTTTTAGCCTCCAATATGGACTGCTGTCCATCCAAACACACGCTCCTCCGCATTATGAGGCTGATAAAACCTTTGTTCAGCCGACAATGCCCCCTGAAATTGTGTCTTTTGGCCTTGCCTGGGTGTGCGTCAGAGTTAGCAACATAGTGTCTGTACTAGGAAAATACCGACATGGTTGGACTTATCAGTTATCTTATCAGGAACTCGTTGGCACAGAAATCGTCACACACTAAGTTACTTTATATCAGCTGCCAGACAGCTTTGACCCAAATATTTTACCAAGTCAAATCATACGTGCAATAGGCTGATTAAATAAGCTAAACTAAACGAAGTGGTCAACCGGGAAATGGGGCTTCGGGAAGGGTTAAATGGTACTGCTGTAGCCAGTTGTATAGGAGTAAAAGGAGTGCAGTCCCATTGAAGGCGTCCAAAGGGCAGGTCGGGCAGGGTGAAGTTGGGGTCGCGTTGCTTTACGCTCCAAGAGGTGAGCAAGCAGACCCACGCCATAAACAGGTCTGAAGTTTATAGCCACTATTTGGGTTTGTTGTTCCGCCACATTCTGGCCCTGATGTCTCACCGGGGGGGGAGGGGGGGGGGGGCAAAGACACAACAGGGATGAGCAAAGCGAGGACGCTGTAAAAAACGAAGGGAAGTGTAGGAAAAAAACAGGCGGCTCACAGGGAGGCCAACTGGGCACTAAAACTTGGGGTCATTCACAGAGCAGCTTCAGGTCGAGCTCTTCAGGTCAGTCTCGCTGCCATCTTGGTTTCGGTTCTTGCTCTGACTGCACGTAACTCTCCAGAGTCTATTACAGTGTCGATTAGTCTCCAGCCGCACACACACACACACACACACACCTCCAACAAAGCAAGAAGGAACAACTCACTAAAAGGAATTAAAAAAAAGAAGGGAAGGGAAAAGAAAAGAAAAGGGAAGAAAAACAAATGACAGGATGTTGTGGTTGTGTGTGTGTGTGTGTGCGTGGATGTGGGGGTAGCAGTTGCTCTTCTTTCCCCACTGGAATCCGTCTTAATGAAAAAGGATTGGTTTTACAGTAAGCGTGTGCCCGAGGGGATCCGGCTGCACTGCAAACATGTTTGGAAGCAAGGCAGTTATGAGGGGAACGAGGTGGGGCTGGACGCTTCGGAGCACTCTTTTACTTACACACACCTAACAAAAAAAGAGTTCTGTACAGCAGGGCCAGAAGGCTCTCTATGTGTGAGTCGTGGCACGACCTTTATATGGTGCCGTGAAGCAGGGGTTTGCAAACATCCCAGCAGGGCCAGGGATTCAACGCAGACTAGACTGAATCCTAAGAATCCGTAGCCGTCAATGGGATTTGCATCTACAGAGCCACTTTGCGGACTGAAGGTGTGAAGCTTCATTGGCAGGTGACAGGCTGAGTGCAAAACACTTTAATGTGTTAAGTGCCATGCCGTCCTCAGAAGCTACACACATCCGTGTGCTTGTGACCAGCAGACGGCTCTGCGGTCACCATCTGACTGACTCTCTCGGACTACAGAAACGTCCATCGCCAGTTCTCAGACCACAAGGTGATGGCTCTACATTACTGGTCTTTCAACAGCCCAAACCTCAAAGACTGACAATGGTAAAATGCAAAGCTGCATTTTTTTCCATGCTTTTATTCAAAAGATGCACCAGGAACGTTAGTAGGTTGACACCCAAGGAAATTATATAAATTGATTAAAACGCACTTCATTTATTAGTGTGAACCAAAGTGAGCCACCCGTGGACGCAGGAAACACTCGCAGCTCATCGCCAGTGAATGATGGAAGCAGCCAATCAGGCAGGAGAACCAGTCTCTGAGGTAACCGGTAAACCCATGGCTTTTGTGGAGAAGTGTAGACTAAACTGTTGATACAGAGTCAAAGCAGAGCCCAGTGTGACTGATCCTCCGTGACCTGAGCCACCCGACACACACCAGCACAGGGTTGCCCCGGCCAGAGCGCAGGGATCGCTGCGACCCGCCAGAAACAAGCTGTACACTGTTGTTGTTTTTTTCGGTCAGAGTGACATCTGTTTGCTCGTGGATTTGGCTAGATTTTCTGTGTGTGTGTGTGTGTGTGTGTGTGTGGGAGAGTGCTGACTGCGTGTGCAAACACACACACACACACACACACGAGTGACTCACCTCGCCTGTTTGCAGACCGCACAAGCCATAAGAAGTGTGAATCCGTGTGTGTGTGTGTGTGTGTGTGTGTGTGCGCGCGCACGCCAACATGCATTTCTGTGCCTCAGTGTACCAATATGTGCTGACTACCTTACTTCTGGGCTGCGTCTCCATATTTTGTGTGGGAGTTCTTTTACTGCAGGTGAGCTGCATACCGCGAGCTAAGCTGCAGATAGATGGGCTGATAACAGACAGGCAGGTACGGGCCTGAGAGACACACACACACACACACACACACACACACACACACACACGGAGGGGGAATGACGAACAAAGAGAGATTCGACGCAGCTGCGTATACAGTAGACTGACAAAAAAAACACAAGAGTGTTTTGATTTAGTCTAAGCGTTCATTTTCGCACACCTGCACACACACACACAGCTACACACTTCCCCTCACACACACCAATCAAGGAAATGGCAGAGTGGTAGTGGCAGCCTCGCGCTCACAGCTGACCTTTCACTCACTCCAATCTGTTAAATAAAATGCACCCCATCAATCGGGCTTTGACACTGCTAACATACCTCATCTCTCATTCACACACACACACACAATCAATCACATGTCCGTGTGCGCTAATGCACCTCATCTTTCATTCATGGAGAGGAAACGGCACGAATAAGCCACAGCTCTGCGTCGTTAACCGGACTGAACCGTGCACTGAACGCGCTTCGGGCAGCAGAGTGAAGCAGTTGCAGCACCATCTCCACTCAGCTGCGTGCGTCGGTCGCCGTGCCGACAGAAACCAGCGCAGTGCCTTTTACGACGCCTTACTTGGGGGAATATTAACATTTTTTCAACAACAACGAAAATGTGTTCCGAACAAAGAAGCCAAAACTTCCCCAAGTGACGGATGCCGTCTAAACACAAGCAGCCAAACTCTGCTTCAAAATTCCAAAACCCGCCTATTCGAGAATAAGTACGGCGAGTACGGATCTGAGCGAGCATTTGACGCCAGTTTCCGGTACCTGACAGTTGGTACCCCAAACTTATTCAGGTTTGAAACCAACATAGATTCAACATCTTTGGTCGAGGGGGGCCGGCCACCTGGGGCTCTGGGAACTTGTGGTAGGCCTTTTCCCACCATTTTCTGATATTTAACAGACTATAATGTCTATGACATTTGGTTAATTTACCAACTCTGCAGCTAATAAATCAAATATAATGAATCCAACTTGGCCAAAGAAGCAAACTGCATCTGTTTATTAAGACAGTGGACCCTTTTTAGCGGGATTATTGTATAACTTTGCCGTGGCTACGTCGACGGAATCCAGCAGGCCTGCAAAAAGAATGAGACCAAAACCAATGGCTGCACAAAAAACCCTCAGTTTTTATATATTCTCTGAATCAGGTGAGCCGTGGCCTCCTTTACCTCCTGTTTCCAGGACAGCTCACCGTGCACTCTTGCTGTCGGCACACTTTACAAGCACCTATAACGAGCAAATTAAAAATGAAACGGAAGTCATCTGATTCCCCCTCTCCATTAGGTGCACCGTTTGAATTTTGCATCATGTATTAGTGAGTCTGAGAGCAGTGGCTCAAGCAAACGTCTACAAGCTCTCAAACGTGACATTATTCTAATAATATTGCTGTTACACGTCTGCTCTGATATCAGTTACTGGCAGCTTCGCTTTGTCTAAGCCTTTACAAACTCGGGCCTGTCAAACACTCGCGCGTTTGCGGTTTTAGAAAAGGTGCAACATGAGAAACGGGACTTTTCTCAGCTGCCATTTTATTTCTATGCGACTCGCCTGACGAAAGAGGCTGTCGCTGCTCTGCCTTTGCCTCGGTGTTTCGGTCTACTGCACATATACTTTCTGTCTGTTGTGTCTTGCTCTCTGTGACTCCACACCCTCCGAATTCTTGGAATCGAGTTTCCCTCGCTACCCCGCCGCCGCCCCCCCTTCCCCGTCCCTGCGCATGCATTTTTTATTTTTTTTTTTATTCCTTGTACGAGTCAAGTCTGGCACGGCCTGTGTTTTTCACCATAGAAACCGACATAACAGACCGACGCAGCCAAGCTCAGGCTCAGCAAACAGAGACCAAATAAAATCCATCATTCAGTCGGTGTGTGCGAAAGCCCTCTTTCTTTCCCCCTCTCTCCTTGAGGCACTCACGCCTTATTTTAGAACCGTTCCAGCAGGACAAAGAGGGAGGGGGGGGGGGCTTGAACAAAGTTTTGAACATAGACGTCATTCGGCAAGCCGCCTGCTGAAGGCAATAAGCCTTTCAACGTGCGAGAATAATAATCCAGGAGCGCATAAAGAAACCCTACAAATGCTTGAACGCGAGAAAGGAATAATCTGCCAGACAGTATAATAAAATGTTCAGAGGATTCCTGTAATATTAGTTGGGTTTTTTTTTTAATGATAATGTCATCCATGACTACATCACCTGGTGAGGTGTGACATTGTGCGCTGCATCCTTTATGATGTCATTTGATGATTCTAGTCCTCATCAGATTCTCCAAACCGGCTGCAAGAGAGTGAACTTGTGCGAATCTTTTGTTCAAACATCAAACTCGCTTTTAAACTGCAGCGCTGCACCTTCCAAGCACACAAACGCAACTAAAACCGGCCAGTTTGAGCCCATTCTTATGATGTAATCCCCTAAAATGTCGGATATTTGTTTTAGTTATGTAAGCCCTCGGCCCCTCCAAACCCTCCACTGGGTCTGCCAGATGGAACAAATGACGAATCTCAGACGTTTGGCGTTTCCTGGCCAAAGAAGCAGGGGAGGGCTTCCAAGCCGTTTCCTAAGACGCAAACTGTTCAATGAAACCCACACATATCAGTGTGTCTGAATCTGTGGAAAACAGCCGCAGATAAAAGAGGCGACTGCGCGCGTCGTGCTGCGGCACTGCCTTGGTTTCTTTCCCGCTGTAAGTGGGGAGGCACAGGCAGTAATGCCAGTGTAACCATCAAATTATTGCAGATTATTGTAAGCTGCCAAAAGGCTTTGGAGCTGCGGGTTTCCCAGAGCCAACTGTAAGACCTTTTAAGACCTCATTAATGCTAGATGGGATTGAATTTAAGACCAATTTGAGAACAAAATGGAAGAAGCAAATCTGATGGAATATGGCTTTCTGGCAATGTATGTGCTGGTGGATGTTTTTCAAGGTTTTGGCAGCGACGCGTGGATTTCCAAACAGCCAACCAACCGAATAAGTCGCTGCTGGTCACCAGGCAGCATGGACCGAAGTCGACACAGAAACATCTCATTACATGCTGAAAAATAAGACCATTAACTAGGCTGAAAACTTTTCACGGAACCATTTTAAGCATTTGCGGCAACTTTCTGGGCTTTAGGAATGCTCTGGCAACCTGCACTTTAAAAGCCGAGTCTCATAAATAAGGCGCTTTTCTTTTCCCAAAATGCACAGATTCATCAGGGAGGGCATACATTATGCACACACACACACACACACACACACACTCGGTCCCTGTCAGCTGACACTGGCCAGCGCCAGGCCGAGCGGCCGGCCGTCTGTCGCTCTGGACAATCAGCCCCGCTGCCCTCAGCCAACCCCACGGCCCTCTGGGATATCTGGGCTGGGAGAGAGGGAGCAGAGAAAGGGAAAGGGAGGGAGGGCGGGCGCTGATGGGGGCTATAGGAAAAGTGTACGTGACACACAGACAAGAGCCAGAGAGACAGACTCTGGCAGAAGACGTCACAGACTCTCTATCAGCTGTCTCTGGACTCTGTCAGCTGTCTGTTGCCGTCGCTCTTTTTCTCTCTTTACATATCCTTTAACCTCCGTCAGTCAGGAGTCATCCCTTTATCCTGTCTGACCTTGTCAATTTAAAACCCCACGCTGTGACAAAGACCCTGCAGCTACTAGTGCTCACCATGAAACCTAGAACTATATCATAAATACTATTGTCCAAGATGTTTCCGCTACTTCTTCCTTATACCATTTTATTTTGCTTGATCTATTTATTGAACTCCCCAAGAGTACGTTATACTAGACTCCTCAATGGGCCAAGGCTTTTCTTCCAGTAAAGTACAAGGTCTTTTCTCTTGTCCAGACGCTCCCCCCCCTCATTCCCCATCCTCTGCAACCATGACACAGTTACATAATTGCATTTGGTAAACTATGTGACACCCCCCCACCCTCCTCCTCCTCCTCCTCCTCCTCCTCCTCCCCTCGACTCCCTGCAATTTCACATTGCACTCATCTGTTATGTCTGAGGCCGAGGAGACGAGATTCCCAGACAGAGTTATCACGGCCTGTTTTGTTACTGCGCCGCGGAACACACAGTTACTTTCATCTGTTCCTTCAAAAGAAATAAAAAATTCCTCTCAATCAAAGATTGGATTTGCGGGCCGTCGTTTCAATGCTGAGAAACTCCAGATAAAGTCGCCCGGCTGTAATCTCCATTTTATCAGTTAAGCACAATACTGCCCAACTTTTCGTATCGGTTGTGTGTGTGTGTGTGTGTGTGTGCGCGCGCCATTTCCTCTCAGTGAGCTCATTGTTTTTGAGCACATGAGGCTTTATCAGCGCCGGGGACTTGGCTGGCCTTCTGCTGTGGGTACAAATGCTAATGCTCGTGTTTGGTGACACGATGTAAGACTTCGCGGACAAACGCCGGAGAGCGCACGCCTCATAACGGGAGGGCAGGCCCGAGTCGCGGCACCACTGAACCGGGCTCGCGGTTTTAACGCACAGAGTCGAGCTCAAATGAAAATCAATTAATCAGCAGCGACGTTGATAATCGATCAAATTGTTTAAAAGTTGTCTTTAAAAGAAAATATGCCAAAAATTCACTTCTTCCAGCTTCTCAAATGTGCTTCTCTTCTATGACATTAGGCGGAATACCTTCGGGTTTTGGATCTTTGATCAGACAAAACAAGCTATTTGCATGGGTCTACATTACAATGCACTCGGAGCTTTCTTGAGCCGCTAGCTTTAAGCTTCAGTTCTACTTTCCCTGTTCACGTTGATGTGTGGGTCCATGTGACGTAACGTTGGTCCCCTGCCCGTGTTCGCACCAGTCCTCGCATAAGCAGCTCTGATGGTTTGTCTGATGCTTGCCTCCGGCCACTGCTGTCATTGTGCACTCAGGCAAACAGTCCCGTCACTTTTTTAAGCTTCTTGTGCAAACTGCTCCTGAAATGTTTCGTCCAAGTTTGACTTTCGGCCTGGAAGTTGCAGCAATGGCGCCAAAAATTCAAGCTTTTGGGGGGCTAATTTGCCCACTGGGAAACCTCTAAAAGGTCGTGAACGAGGGGGAGCTTAAGTTGGAGAGCAGAACGACAGAACATCTGTCTTTCTCTTAGAGGACGGGGGAAATAAAAGCGGTGTGTCCAGAGTCCAGAATGTACCAGTTGGAACTGGCAGGCCTGGAGATTTTCCACAAGCTGTACTTCCCTCAGAGGTCTCCCTCTTTCCTCTCTCTGCCGCTCTCCCAGACTCTCCTTTTCTCTTCAGCGTACACTCTCATCATTTTGTCTTCCCCAAGACCATGTGTGGCGATAAGCCTCTCGTGTACACGTGAAACAAAACGAGTACGGAGAGAGGGACGAACCAACGGGATATATGAAGCCGATGTGGCGGCAAAAAAGAGGAAACGATCATTTCCTCCACTTCCCCAGTCCTGTCATGCGGGAGGGGGATTACAGTTCCATACCAGGAAGGAGAAAGTAGGAAGAGCAAAAAACAGAGGCAGAAAATATCGCAACGATAGGAGAACGGGGGGTGGGGTGGGGGGAAGAAAAGCACAAGAAAAATAAAAAATGTATCAAGAGCTGAGGCAGGCAGGAAACTGCCCCGTGGGCTTAAGTGCAGGGAAATTAACATCAAACTGTCTTTAGCTCCGCTGCTCACCACAAACAAGGGCCGCGCCTCTCCTCGGCGTCTCTGCGGCCTATAAAAAATACATTTAAAAGAAGGGGAAACTTGCACGTCTCGCCGTCGAGGTGAAACCACGCAGCCGTGTGAACCTCAAAGAGAATTCGTTAGCACTCGGCCAAAGTTTCAAACGGAACAGCCGGGCGTGTTCACGACAGCAGACAGGGGCTACGGACGGCACACAGACGTGCTGAATGAGAAGGAAGCTAACGTGCTAATGGCCTGGGACTAATAAGGACACTTAAGTTAATTAGGGGGGAGTACAACCATCATCCCTCACCTGGCTTCGTCCCGCCATCCCCCATCAGATTTATGTTCACGCCACCCCAAAGCCAACAGCTCGTAGTTCTTTAACTGGATTAGTCATGAAAAATGACTTCCAACACAGGCGGTGTGTAGGACTGTGCTTCAGCAATACAGCCTGTGTGTGTGTGTGTGTGTGTGTGTGTGTGTGTGTGTGTGTGTGTGTGTGTGATGCTATCAAAAAGGAGGTCACACTGCAGAAATCGCTCCGTACTTGTCACTTTGCTCGCAACCGCCATCCATACGACCACACGTTTGTGTAACCACAGTTGGTAAAGTAAGTGTATGTGTGTGTGGGGGTGGTGGTGGTGGTGGGGGGGACTTTTAGAGAGCAGTGACGCCGATCGATTTCGTTGCGTAGATTAGATTTGGGGAGTGCACTGGGATGGAGCTGATGGTGCTTTGAGTGGGGGGGGTGGCAATCATCAGGCGCCTAGTTGGTCTTTTGGAGTCTGCCACAGCCAAGACACACACAGAGCCCGGGGGGGGGGGGGGGGGGGGGGGGAATCGGGGCGGGGG
>CM022479.1:1180692-1198483 GCA_011952105.1 Coreoperca whiteheadi
TCGTGGCTGGGGGTGCTGTTAGGCAGCTGTTAGCGTTTCACAAAAAATTAGCACCAGGTTCAACTGTAAACAATGAGCTCATTCTCTCTGCCAGAGCGCTGTGCAACACACCACATCTGTTTTGGAACAAGCAAGTCTTATTCAAAGGCCCACACTGAGGTAATCCACGCCCCCCCCTTGTAAAAAAAAAAAAACATCTAACTGGGAAAAGCACTTGAGAGGACCTTAAAGTCCTGGAACGCTGTGAATGATATTTCTAATATGCGTGTGTGTTTAGCTTCACCCACACTATGGACCAGGGAAGAGCTACAGATTAATATTAATGAAGAGTGCGTATGGAAGGACTTCCTGTTTACTTGGAGGGGGAAGGATGATGGGATGTTTCAATTACATGAATGTTCTCTCCTACCAGAGAATACAATTAGCCTGAGCTTTCTCAGTTTCCCCCTACTTCCTAAAATCACCAACTACGTATTGCCGGCAGACTCTAAGGCAAACTTCAAAGATGTCCCAGCTTTCACCGAGTCTGAACCCTTCCGGCCATGGCTGGGACTCTTATAGGGCCACTGCTGGCAGCTGAACTACTTTGTGAGGGTTGGGATTGCGCTCATGGTTAAAAGAAACCGTGACCAGTGAAACTGTTGGTAGGAAACGGAATGCAAACAGCGGTCTGCTGCGGCAGCGTCACACCGCCCGACCCATCCAGACACCGCGACCTCTTCCCCGAAATCCTGTGGCTGTGTAATGTCAGATTCTGTGCGTCATCTCCAGGCTGATGCGGTCGTTTCTCTGGGAGGGACGGCAACGGCCACTAACATGTCATCTGTATCACTTTACATCATCAGCAACACTGTACAGGTGATTTGTAACTAAATCAGCTGTGTTCTATGGCGCGAATGCACAATAAATCACAACCCTTCCATCGTGCTTCGTGTAGAAGGCTGACATCAGGTTTTGTACAAGGCTACATACTATAGGGCCTGCATGACAACGCCTTTCAAACGTTCAGACTGAGAGAAGAGCAGGCACCATGGAGTTGGTGGAACTGGAAAACGATCTTTCTACTCAAAGTTTTTAGTCGTGTGTGTGTGTGTGTGTGTGTGGCTGGCAGGAGGGTCAAACAGACAAGAGGAGCAGGTGGCACCCAGGTGGGTGCTGCCGGGTTGGTGGGCGAGGACTGGTGGGCGCTGCCCTTTCCCGATCCACGTGCCATCTGCCTCGGCCGGCAGCGACTGCGTCCCAGTGACCGAGAGGGAACAGAGGGACGGAGGGCGAGAGCTGCGCTGCCATGTCAGAGAACCTACAGATCGTTTGAACCACGGCCTTCCACGTGGTCCTCGCTGCAGAAACGGCGCTGGCGGACTTGGCTCCGGTTCCTGTCGTAAACGCCACTACAGTGATTCTGCTGTGATATCAGGCCAGCAGTGCCTATATTAATGGTGGCAATAAACGTGGTGTGCAAAAGCCCTGATTGGAGTCCAGCTCGTTTCAACTTACAACTGTTTTGCAGCATGGAGGAAAGTAGAGGGATTGTCTCCGTCTCCATGGAGACTTGATGTCACACTCTGCCAATTTAATTTGGCAAACCAATTTATGGAATAGTTAATTGCAACACTGCTCTATTTAACAGTCAAATGAGCTCTGGAAGATGTCCTCAGTCTTGTGACCTTAGAAATGTCATATATTTTAATCAGGGGGAGTCTGGGAAGAGCAATAGTTCACCGTGTGCACTGTCCTTTGTGAGAACAGGGGGGGTTGCGGTCGCGTCTGCAGCTTTTAATCTTCCACGTGAAAACAGGATGAATGAGGGGGGCCGGGGTGTCCATGCGATCTGCTGGCGGCTCATGTTTACGAGGGTCTGCTACACCTGGCTTTCTTGTTATAAAAAGGTAGACAGGCAGAAATAAAATGGGGGCTTGTTGCGGTGCTTAAATCCGTCTCAGCTTTCGCTGTCTTCCTCCCATCGGAACGAGGAAGGGGGGGGGGGGGCGATGAGCTATTTAAGAGGAAGGTCACACTGCGAGGGCATGGCAAGGAGCCAGCATCCTCTCTCCTCCTCCTCCTCCCCATGTCTTTCTTTTATCCTCTCCTCTTATAACTCTGAATGCTAAAATCAACACTTTTATTTTGGGACTGCACCTGTAGGTAGTGGATTCAGTATCTTCCAATGTGGCAATAAGTCATTCACAAAAGTGTACATGTAGTTTACATCAGTAGTCTTCTCTCTTAATGACAGAAATCGGGATCTCAGACGCGGGCCTCCTTCAGTTTGCTACGTTAACCGTGTTTCTCTTCACTTGTGCCGCTTCTTTATCGTTCGCGGCTGCCTGAGAACATCCCTTTCTCCCTTTTAATAACAAGGCGGCTTAACTGTCCACTGCCGGTGTTCTGTCCCCCGTCTATGCCGATTCGGTCTCTCGCTCTCTCTCTCCTCCGTCAGTTAGGGATGGATGGACAGATGGAAGGATGGAGGGATGATGGAGGGAGTCTCTGGTCAGGAGCTCAATAATAACTTTTAGCAGTCTAGCCAGGAGGCTGGAGGCCCAGACTGCAGCTGTTCCATCCTCCCGCCTTCCCTCCCTTCCTCCCCTTCCCTCCACACGAACACCCGCCTCTCTCGCTCTCTCTCTCTCTCTCTGCCTCAGCGGTTGTTCGACAGCACTAATGTAT
Source organism: Coreoperca whiteheadi (assembly GCA_011952105.1). Classification (NCBI taxonomy): domain Eukaryota; kingdom Metazoa; phylum Chordata; class Actinopteri; order Centrarchiformes; family Sinipercidae; genus Coreoperca; species Coreoperca whiteheadi. The sequence goes on from CM022479.1 coordinate 1,183,363, forward strand.
CCTGCAGGCTCTCTCTCTCTCTCTCTCTCTCTCTCTCTCTCTCGGAGTGGCAGGCACAGAGCTGCACAGCTCTTCCACCTCCCTCTCACACCAGTTTAATTAGTGCAACCCACAAACTAGAAAAAGGGATGTGTTGATATTCAGGGCCAACAAATGGGCTTTAATTAAAGCTCCAATATCATCTGGTGATGAATGTGATACAGTCTGATCGATATTACTGTCAATGCTACTCTTGTTGTAGCCCTAAACCTGCGCTGACTGACTGTTATTTCGCATATTGCTGCATCGATATGTTTTTTATTGTTTTTTTTTTAATAGTCTTGGGGTTTTAAAAGGGTCAGTTAACCCGACTAACACAAGTCAAATAAGTGAGAAAATGCTTTTATTTTTAATATAATTTGGGTGTACCGACCTTTAAAGCTGCTACAAGATATTGAATACCTTTTGCCATGGTGAACAAAATATCAATCGACAGTTGAACCCTGATGTGGGGGTTTTTCTCTCCCCTCAGGTCCGTGTGCCTCCGAGCCTCAGTAGCCCCCCATCCCCACCCGCCCCCACACTTGAAAACCCAACAGAGCACTCCAGCAGGAGTAGGCGGCAGCAGAAGAGGGCTAGATTGGGTGTGAAATACGTTCTGCGACTTTCAAACAAGGAAAAAGCGCCGTGGCATCGCGGGCGTTGCGGGCGAGCGAGAGCACCTAGCGGAGGGCTCTCCCTTTGATGTTTAATTTAAAGAGCGAGGGAGGGAGCGAGGGAGGGAGGGAGAAGCTGAATGGGTGGGGAGTGCCGAGTGCTGAAACTCCACTGTTTTCCATCAGAAGCTTTGGGTTTCCTCTCCTTTTCATTTATTCACCAACAGAGATAAAGGAGACTACGGGCTGGAGTACAGCATGGAAGAGAAAAGGCTCGGGGGAAAGTGAATAAGGAAAGAGGAGAGGACAGGAGGGAGGAAGGAAGGAAGGACGGACGGAGCGAGGAAGAGCAGGAGGAAGCGAGGAAAGAGGTTTATAAAAGGAGGTTCTGGTGGAGGGTCGAGCCAAATCTGGCTCATGGAAGCAATTTTTCCCCACCATTTCCTCTCTTCCTTTTATTTCCCCTCTCTGTCTTTATGTCCTCCTCCTCCTCCTCCCCCATCCCTCCCTCTCTCTCGCTCTCTCTCTCTGTCCCTCCTCCTCCTCTCCCGCTCTCCTCTGCCGGGGAGTCCGTCCTCCTCCTTTCTGCTCACTGAGGGAGAAGTGGAGCTGTGTGCCAGGCGGAGGAAGCAATTAAAAATTAATGGAAGCTGAGTGATAGAGAAACCTGCAAGGGCGTGCCGCCACACACACACACACACACACACACACACACACACGGTTTGCCTCCTCTCTTCCTGCCTGTACGCTCTTTGTCTCTCCCTCCTCAATTCCTCTTCACCTCTTTCTGCTTCGGTGTGTCGCTGCAGGAGCGGCGGCCGGGACCAGGTGAAATGGAAACACTGAGCACAGCGGAGGCCAAACCCAGACTCCTGCTGTCTGACGGCGGTTCCGCTGCTTGTTTTGGTTTTTTCTTAACAGAATTTCCTGCAGAAATGTGACGTGAAGTGATGCACATTTTGTTCGAGATAAGTAGGAAGGTTCTTATCATGTCCGATCTTGTCCAGACTGGGCCTACAGTCTGCGGATGCTTTTCAGACTCAAAGAGGCTTTGCCCATTACACTGAAGTGTAGGCCAAACTAAATCAACTTTGGTGCATGTGAACAAACAAAAGGGTGGGTTCGCGGCCAAAACAGTGCTGCATCTGGTTTGGGTCGTGGCTCGTCACCTTGTCAAACAGCCTTGTTGACCGCCCCCCAAAAACACAACACTGCCCAGTTCGCCTGCAGCTGGTCAACACCGTCGTGCGATTGGCTGCCTTTTTCACGTGTCGTTGGGCGTGTTTATTATGGTCCAACACTACTTCTCAACATGCAAGCTCCTTCATCTGGCATGAACGCCGTAAAGGACCTGACAGCGAGTACACTGGCACGGAATTCCAGACCAGATGTGATGTTGGCCGAGCTTCACCACGGGTGTCATCAGAAGGCACCAATATACTCAGATAATCAGACAGACACAGACAGCGGCCATGCTGGGGATTCTTTTTATGCTGCACTGGCGGTGTGCGTACGTTCACACATGGGCAGTAGAGTCAGCTCGTGGACATACATTTTGGGCGTCGGCGTGGATTCTCGCGGACGTGGCCAGGTGACAAAATTCCCATCACACCGACCCTCGTGCCTAAGTGGTAGAATTTAATGTTAGGGCATCATGCCCTTTCCCTCCTTTGGTTATGCTGACCTCAGTGGCCGGCGTCTCCGTGTACTAATGCGTCTGTGGTGCTCGAGAGGTTTCATTAGGGCCTTTTATCGCCTCTGCTAAACAATTTCTTAGTGTTACTTGTTATGTTCCCGCCCAAAATCTTTCAGGATGCGTCACTTGTATGGCAGGCCTTGAGAAGGGTTTGTTAGCAGGCTGTAATGATGTGGTAGTACAGGTTTTCTTTTCAATGTTATATGACATTAATGAGTGCTGCTCGTGGTTAGTTGAGAAATAAGCGACGACCAGCTCAGCACTATTCATCTCTCTCTCTCTCTCTCTCTCTCTCTGGCCCTGTTTGTCCTCAGCAAAAGGACGTGACCTCTCACCCCTGGGCTGGGAGAGCCCCTCCTATCTCGCAAACACACACACCAGCACACACAGACTGGACGCCCTCGGGGCTCATTTGCATTCCTAGGGAGGAGGATGTAGACCGTGTTACGCCACACACACAGAGAGCCGCCCTGACCCTTGACCCCGATGCCCCCCGTCCCCCCAGGTCTCCGTCATCCCACAGATGAGCTGATGCATTATTCCCCAGAGGTGGACGACTGGGCCTTTGTTGTGAGAGAAGGCAGCCGGCCACAGTGAGAAGAACGTCCACCTCTGTTTTTTCTTTTGGTGCAGGACGGGGATTTGAATCTTAAAAGAATGTCTGCACAACACTGAAGTGAAGTGAACTTTGTTCCAGTGCAGAGGAGGTGCCTTCAGCAACCTCCTCCCACAGACAAATATGTTGGAAATCCACTAAAGCAGAAGAGAAACACGCATTGATTTTTTTTTTTCCCTCTCAGGTACAGGTATTTGAACTTAAGTGAACTGAATATGGACTTGTGCAAACTGGGTCCACTTTGTAATATTCCTCATGTGGTGAGGAACACTGCGCGGATTTTGCACATAAAGCCCAGTTTACTAGTCATGACGAGTTCTGAGCTATGGGACATGTAGGATCCAGCATTTGTTTTGTTTCCATTTTCTCAGTGGATTTGCTAACCGAGCAAACTCCGCCTGCTGAGGAGGACAGCGAAAGCTCTGGAAAAAGCCATTGAGTGGACCAAACTACTGTTTCCAAGGTCAAGAATGAACTTTCACCCTCAACATAGTTTAAGACATGGATAACACTGGGGGGGGGTTAGTGAGCTGGAAGGCACCAAAAATCACAATTGAAAGTTGGCGGCGAGCACAGTTGTGAAGACACGACGTTGAACAAAGCAAAGCCTTGCTGGACGCACACTTAGTTTGTAGGTCGCAGCAGGCAACGCTGCTACGTGGAAGATAGCAGAGGCATGTGGTTACACCCTGCTCCATCTCACAGAGGCCTGTGGCGGGCGGCCATTTTGGTTAAACCCACGTCGGTCTGCCCTGGGGGTTTCAATACCGCACCCTTCCCCTCCCCTTCCTCCCCACGCTGCAGCTCCTCCCTCCTAAAGCTACCAGACAAACCTCAGCTTACAGCGTCTGAACGCCGGTCACATGTGGGCGAATGTAGCTGCTGCTGCCGCCGCCGCCGCCGTAAAATTTCAATTATGCAGCACATGTAACATGACCAGGCTGTGTGTTTTACTGCAGCTCCGGTGTAAGCTATCATCGTGTGAAAGGGCGCAGCGTTTCTGGAAGAATGTGTGGCGTGTTATCGAGGCCGCTGCAACGTCTAACATGGTGTTGTTGGCTACGGATGCTAAAGGGAAGAGGCCCCTGAGATACGTAGAACCACAGATAGCGACACTCACCTATAGATGGAAAACAGCAGCAGGAACGCACCACGGAGCCATGGAAAAGGAGAAAAAGGAGACATGTTAAGTCAAATTATATTCCAGCGTTCAGCACAAAAGTCGTAGCAAAATAACTGCACAATAAAGCATCAGTTCACAAAGTGGTCATTAAGGGGGTTCCAGCAAAATGAGGAGCAGCTTCATTTCATTTCAACTGAAATTAGAGCACGTGTACGAGTTACAGTCCTCATCATTTGTATTTCCCCACAGGTGGTGTAGACTTTACACCTGTGGGGCGAAAATATTTAAGAGCTGCTTGTCTGAGGAAGTTAAAACAGAATCCTTTTACGTTGTCATGGGCAGCGTTTTCTCTGTTAGCTCGTGAATTCCATCTAGGAGGTGGTTTATTTGAGTTTCTGCTCATCAGCGCAGACGTCCTTCCTGCCTCCTCATTCTCCCATCTCAAGACGGCCGGCTGTCCCTCTCAGTAGTGGTTTTATATTTTTCCTGCGCTTGGCTTAAGGGACGCCGGCGGAGCGGGCCTGGTGAAACTCCAGACAGCCTCATTAAAGCGCGGTGATTGTTTTGCGAACAGCGGCTCGTAAAAAGGCCCCGCTGCCCCATCTCTTCCTGTAAAAGGCGAGTGGGTAGGGGCTTGTAGGGGCGCAGGACGAGGGGGGACCCCCAACCGTAGAGGTGGTGGTGGTGGTGGAGGCAAATGATCTTCCTTCCATCTTTTACTGTGTCTGCATGCTGAGGTTTGTGGGATTCATCGGTTTATTGCTGTGGCCGGATTGATCAATATCGCATTGGATGTCTGTGGGAAGACGTAACTCCCGTCCACGCGTAGCTTCGCTCCAGAAATATCAGCATTGGTCGTAGCCTTCTGAACACCCTTTTAACCCCCCGCTAGGTACCCACACACACAAGCTGATACCTTCACGAGTACTTATGATTAATCATGCATACAGAGTGCAGGCACCCACACAGATTAGCTACTAACATGCAAAACACAAGCCACACAACTAAATCTGCCCTGACTTTATCTTCTCGGTGGAGCGGTTGTGACCCCCAGCGCAATATGCCCCACTTGTTTCTTTTATTTTACCCACTGACACCGCTCGCTCAGCACATAGCTAGAGGCCTGTAGACAGACAGAAAGGGGGGAAAAAAGCCTTCTCCTTCATTGCACCACCTAATGAGGTAATAAGGGTGAAGCTTCACCAAATGTGTTTGTTTTTCACACCCAGGCCGTGCTAATTGCCTTCCCCTGCAACCCCACAGTTTGCATAATGATGCCAGTTGACAAACCGCTCTTCCCATGCTAATGATGACTAAGGCCATGTCAACGCTACATCAGCTAAATTTGAATCTTTTCCTCTCGCAGAGCTTTTCAAACAAGCTCTGTAGCGTGGATCATTTGGAAGGAAGGTGGGTGGTGGGGGACTTACTGAAAAAGTTCTGACTGGATGATTTGAGTGAAAACCTGTTTCTCATACCGTCTGGACACCTTTCTATGGTCCTAAGTAAAAATGCAGTTTTCTGACGGATTAAATCTGCACCGAATTTTACGCTTAATGTGGTGAGAGCTGGTTTTCATTTGACACAAAGAAACAATAGCAAATGAGTGTAGAGATGGAGAAATCCCTCAGTAGGTTTCACTTTCACATGGTGATTAATCACTTAAGAAGATTGCGCCCCCACCCCCCCCACCCCAGCGCTGATGCTCGTAACAGGATTGGTCTGGCTAATGTCTCTCCGCTTAACATATTTCAAGCCCTGGATGAAAAGTGGCACGTTTTAATCTGAAAAGGCAGATGAATCGCAAAGACAAAAGAGAGAAGATATTTCTTGACTTTCTCTTCTTTGGTGGTGGTGGTGGTGGTGGGGGGGGGGTTGTCTCTTTTGCTTGGTTGGCTTTCCTCTCTGCATAGCTTCCTCTGTGTAGTTAGCTAGCAGGGGGTCCCCACTTTCTCTGAAACTAAAGGGATTAGCTGTAATTGGGACAAAAGCCCTGGGCCTCCATCTTTAGCAGGACGCTAACTACAGTCAGCTCCTCTGCAGGCATCTTATCAATTCCGACTGGTCATATTTGTTCTGCTTGGAGTACTTCCAGGAAGGAGGAATTCCAGTTGCAGGAAAAGAAATGTACTCTAAGAAGCTCGCGAGACTCATCTAGACACGTCCAGAAAGGATCCTTCACTGATTTTGTGTTTGAGGTTAAGAATACATGTCGGACTGGGGAGCCAGTTCATTTATCTGTGACCTTTCCACTGGCCCGGCTGCTGTCCCTGCCTCGTCTAGTTCTGGTGGCGCTGAGAATGCTCACATGTTTACTTTCTCACTCTCTTATCTGACAAGTCGGCGAGGCCTTGCCGCCTATGAAAGTGATGCCGTTAAGACTGGTGTAGAAGGCTGGGGAAGTGTCGCAAAGGCGGAAGAAGGTGCACGTTCGGGACGGTTTCTGCACGTTATCTATTATTTTAAGTCTCATACAGCAGTTCGTCACGGTCGTCAGCTGTAGAGAAGAAACTGGATGCGTATTGAATATTGCATCAACATCCTCCATGTGACCTTCAGCAAGCATTCTGCTGCAAGAAATCAATAAATGATGAAGGAGGGCTGGTCATTTGGCGGGTTTCTACATTTGTGAAGATGCTTGGGTCACTTGCGAAGACAACCCACTGAGACAAATGTTGCAGCTCTTAGCACCAACGGTGCTACTTGCTGCCATAACCTCCGCATGCACACACAAAGAAAAACTATCCAGAAACCCTAAGCTGAAATAAAGCAAACTTCTGACCATATCCTGTTCTAAGGAGGAATTAAACTGCAGTTCTAAAGTGAGGAGCACGGGGCAAAACAGAACCCCTACGTCTACCCCCACCTAACCTCACCTCGAGAGAGCCCCATTAACCAGTACAAAAGTCAGGCTTACTGGGCTGACTTTATGGCTACCAGATGGCATGAGAGGGGCCTGGGCTGCCTGTGAACTAGTCTCCACCCCAGTAAAACATTGACCAGTTGACCCTGGGGCCACATAAACCTGGCGTCTAAGACAACAAGGCTCCAACCACCGAGACACACCACTTCGGTCACCTGAGGAGACCGGCTTATCGTGGAAACTTGCTCCCCCTGGCATCTGATTTCCAGTCCTCTCCACAGAGTTCACTTTATGAGGGTAACACGGCTGTGCAGTGCAAAGATCTTGGTCGCTGCCCCTCTACACATAAGGACCGTAGTAGAGTGGAGTCAGATTTTAAGGTACAGCTGACGCCGCATGCAAACTTGCGACCTTCACAGTTTACCTTTGTTCTGCTTTTGCTGCAATAGAGAAGACTTGAGACATTCGTTCTGCAGGGTCAAGTAGCTCGAGTACCCCTGTAGTCGTGGAATAATAGAGAAACATTTCAGCTTGGTTTGCACCTTATCAGGAAACCTAATGACACCAGTTGAGTGTATTTGACACAGACTTGCCTCAGAGGGCTCATTTCTAGGTGTCACAGAAGGTTCACGACCCTTCGTGACCTCACTGCAAAACAGCCAAAGCCACCTCTTGACTGCCTTTACGGTCTGGACCACTGTAAAAATAGAACAAAAAGGAAAGGGGATGGTGCTGGGGGTGGGGGGGGGGGCGAATGCGTCTGGCCTTAAGAAATGCAGGCTCACTCTACAAACACTATCTTGAGGAGTAATCAAGGGAGGGACACTTAAGGGCTTAACTGCGCCAAATGTCTTTTAACGACCAGAAGTCCTTCTTTACGTCCTCTGTTTTAACGGCCAGAGAGCCCAGGCAACAGAGAGGTCAGAGAGGGGTCAGGTTGAATAACAGGCCAACAGAAAGTTTGGGCTGCATCCAGAGCAGCTAACAGCAGTACGGGCCACTCGGGCTGGGAGGTTAAAACTGAGGACCTTAGAAAGAAGCTGTTGTGGCTTCTGAGAGGGTAGTTTGTTCTAGAAGAAGGCCAAGTGTACATCGAGGGGGGAAAAACTAATATTCGTGTTGGATTCCTTTGCAGAGTGAGAAAATTAGGAAACTGTGGTTTGGAGCATGGTGTCAGGGGATCCACCTCCCGCCTGACAAACACCACTGACCACGAGACAAACTGAAACTGGAACCAGGATGAGTCTCTGATAGTCTGTGTCGTCACACTCTGTTTTGTCCATCCTGTTCTCCTCATTTCCCTCCTTTCCTCTCACATCTGGAAAGCAGGACTGGTTTCCCCGCCATTCCCCATGCATGCACACACACACACACACACACACACACACTGACGTCATTATAGATCCCTTGGCCTGCTGGGAAGCATATGAGCTGAGAAAGGAACACTGGAGGAAGGGGGTGTTGTCACCAGAACACACAAGTTATCTGCCAGGACTCGACTCAAACTCATTTTTTCCTCGACTTTTTTTTTTCTTATCGTACAAGGCTGCTGCTTTAAGACGGCCGGACATTAGACTCTTCCCTTGCTGATTACAATGAAACCAGGAGGATACAAGTGTTTCTTCCCCTGGTTGAAACCTGAAATTCATTTCATCACGGTCCAAAAACAAGCAATTTTACTTTAAAATGAAAAACTATGAGCAAGTGAGGAATCCAGCATCTGTTCGTCTATAGGTATGGCGAGGTCTGACGCTTCTTCCAAATCCTATCAGACGATCGTGCTTTGTGGCTTTTAATAAAAGGCCAATAACTGCGCTCCACGTCTCTTCTAGTTGGAGCATTTAGCTGTAAGTCACAAGTTTAAGAAGCAGGAACTGCTTGCTCTGCATGTGGAACTTCAGACCGGAGGTATTTTGCACTCCTCCCTCTTGCAAAACAGCGCAGGGGGGGTACGTTGAAGAACTCCTCTTGGCTCTGGTGGGACAATTGTTGCCTGCCTCCCCGCCATTCATTGGCTAACTCTTTCCATAGCTGCACATGTTTCTGAGCCAAAGCAAACCCCCCGTGCTGCTCTCTGGTGCAGCTCTCCTCTGTTTGGTTGTTTGCCACCACCACTGCTATCATCACTGCTTCTCCAAGAGCCAAAATGGTTGAAAAGAAGGAGAAAAAAAAAAAAAAAAAAAAAACACGTAAGGAAGAGGAAAATAATACAACTGGAAGTGGTCTAAGTGGGGGATGCGGATCGGGGTTGTTGGCGAAAGTTGCACTCGATCTGTTATTGATTTTTCTTCATTGCTACAAGTTGCTACCAAGAAATAATTTCACTTCTACGACGTTATCGCGTATCTATTATTTCTGGCGCTTCATTGGAGATAAACTCACCTGAATGGATATATATGTAGCTGTTGAAAAGTTGTGTGTCGCGCCAGTATGACAAAATGCACCTGAATCTTTATTGCACTTTTCTGAGCCTCCTTTTGCATTTTCGGGTTTTCCTCAGCACTGTAACACCATATTGGTGCCACCTGCCACCAGGAAAGAGCTGAGAAGGCTCACGCAACACACACACACACACACACACTCCCATACACAGCCAGCCATAAGCATAAATACTGTGCATCCAACAAGAACGAGTGGTAAACAACAGCACCCACTCGCATAACAGTGAGAACAAAACAGAAAAACAAGAATCCGATTAAGGTAGCGAGCGGGGTGAGGTGGTGCTGCAAATGAATTGTGCGTACTTTGCATTTGGTATATAAGCCCTTTCGTGCTGAGGGGCGATTACCTAGTTTGCAGCGCTGGTAATCTGAAAAGCAGCTTGGAGAGAGTTTTTAAAGACGCAGCAGTGGCGGCAGCCCGTCCTCTCTCCCCCCTGCCCGGCATGGGCCAGCCTCGCAAGGCTGCTAAAAAAGAACCACATAGAGGTGCATCACACCAAATTAACAAATCCAATAGGAGTACAAAGTGCTTTGGGAAGTAGGTCAGCTGATAAAAGTAGGTCCCCCCATACGCACCATGGGCCTCCCGCAAAAAGGGCATCCGTGGTATTCACACAGTCTGTAAGCACAGCCTCTCCCAGTCAAGTAAAAGATAAGAATGTGAAAACATAATATAATGAGCTCGTCAGAATTCTTGGCAGCAGTTTTGGTGTTGTTTCCAACAGCGCAGACAGCACCAAATCACAATGCTGAGCTCCATCGGGGCATGCCCAAAGGAGAAAGTGCAGGCGCTGCTCTATTTTTGAGGCTGCTGACCTCCGTCTCTTTTCTCCTCAGGAGAATAAAGACGAGTCGGGGCTGGAAATGATACCAGACTCCCTTTAAGCTGCCGAGGTGAACTGGAAAGAGACTGAGGAGAACTAGGTGGTGCGAATAAAAAGAGTAGATCGTCAAACACCTCTGCATACCTGGCCAGCCGCCGCACAAACTGGGTCTGACTGTCCGTTTCGAGCAGTTACAAAAACTGTTGGCTGAGCCCCAGACCCCGGGTCTGCTGTCGGATGCTGTTACGAGATCTGATAAGCACTTCTTTTGAAGCATATCGATGCCGGGAGCAGTTTTTAAATAGCAGGCTATGCCAATATTATTTTGAAGCTGCCAACGGGTCATTGTTTTTAAAGAATCTCAATATCTTTCAAGATGACCATTTTACATTTAAATGCCATTTTGATCTCCATGTGAAGGGCCTTCAAACAGCTACCAGAAGCTGCTACTTGCAGCCGTCACCATTGTAATTTGCATAAACGCTGAGCCAATTTATGGCCTCCTGAAAATGTCAGCTTCTCTGTGTCCTAACTGGCACAAAAAAATACCCCTCTAATAGGTGATGACCAAAACTCCCAACAGGATTATATAGCACACATACTGTATATGCCTTAATGACCCTTACATAAGACACTCAAACAATGGCGTTGCTCGCCCCGCTGTCTTTTTGTGTCCAAACCAGAAGAATAGAAAGGAAAGAGGGACAGAAAGGAGGGATTAATGGGGAGGATAGAGGCCGAGGCCCACATCTGGGTAATTGGGGATGACAGGCCTTGGATCATCCCTCCCGACAACAGAACCTCTGAAGGATGGAGGGGAGGGCGGGGGCGGGGGCTGTGGGCGACGGTTGCCCAAACTCTACAGAGTGTATAATGTAGTGGCTGCTTGGAAAAATATCCGTTAAAAAGGACCATACTGGGGTTTTTATATGCTTCGCATCAACATGCAAAGACTTTCTTGAGAGGGCGAACATTTGGACACCTTCGTTTTTGCAAGTTGTGTTTAACAGCAAGGGGACAGAAAGTTAAATGGATTGGCCAAAGAAGAGGAGGTGGTTGTGTGTGTGTTTTGAGTGTGCGTGGCGGCGGGGCCGGAGTTACACGCTAGCAAGCTAGAAAGCCAGTACACGTCTGAGTGAACAACAGCATCGTGTACGTCTCCAGGTTGCCTCGCCGGGCCACTCCTGCCGCCTCGGTGGGAGTGCCCACACACACACACACACACACACACACACACACACGAATGCAGTCTTCCCACCCGCCCAGTGAACCAGAAAACGTGGCATTAGTATTCCCGCCCTCTGCTCCACGCTGGCGTACTTCCAATAGCAGGGCGGCAGGTTAAACTGGGCCCTCGAGACCCCTCACTGATGATGGGTCTGCATCCAGCTACGCACTGTGCAGGAAACACTTTGTCAGAGTTCTTTTTTTTTTTTAAAGGAGCGGATGCAAAAAGATTGTGTTTTGGTATCTAACATGGAAACGGATGATTCCCCGTTTCGTCCTAAACTTCAGCCCAGATATGTAAATTGTTATTCTCGTCCCGTCGAAGCGCACGGAGGCAGACAGCGCCGCTCTCTCTTTGTCTGCCATGAAGCCGCTGTGAAATTGTTCAGTTCAGTTCCACCGAGGTAAGCATGCTGGGAGCCTGTGGGACCCTGTGTGTGGGAGTGTGTGCCGTACGTGTGTGTGCGGGGAAGTGTGTGTGGAAGTGAACTGCGCAGCTTGGGCGGTGAGGCACACTGTAATGCAGGGGGAAACGAAGAGAGAGCAAGCGAAGAATGGATGGGAGAGAGGAGGGAGGGAGGGATGAGAGAGAGAGAGAGCGAACAGAGAGACGCTCTGGTCAGGCACGCGATGCCTGGCTGGAATCAGGTCAGGCCCACATGAGGCCTCCCTCGCACACACACTCTGAACAAAAAGGGTTCCATGCAGCAGCAGAACACACTTCTTCTTCTACATTATGTGGTGCTGAAAAGAACCGTTTAAAGGAGCAGTCCAACACACTGGGAAAACCTTTGTTTGCTGTGAGATAAGATGAGGGTTGGATATCAAACCTCAATCATTTTAAAAGCACAGACCAAAATGTGTCCATAGCAGCGAATATTGAAGTGGCAAGTGTATCAAAAGCTTGGTCAGCATCTTACCTATACTTTTCACTGTATATCATTTAAGCCCGATGTGCTGGGGAGCTTGGCGTATTTTGTTTAACATATTTTAAAATATGTTCGTGTCGCACAACATAAGGTATCGAAAAAGGTATTGTTTTTAGTATCCGTACAGAAAATTCAGAGTGCTTTTTGCACAGCAACACAAATGTGTCTGAGGCACCAAGAAAACTAGAAAGCTGCCAGGTTCAGCTGCGGGCGTAGTACTGGCCCCTGTCACCGAGCTAGGCTAAACTTCCAGCAAACACAGGGCTGCGACTGATGATTACAAACTAACGTATATCTATTTGTATTAACTGATTCGTCTACTTTCACTACAATAGTGAAAAATGTCCATCACAAGGTCTCAAACAGAGAAACCAGCAAATCCGCACATTTGCGAAGCTGGAACTGGCGAATGAACACCTGAAACGATTCACTGATTATGAGAACTGCTCTCTATTATTTTTTTTGTTACTAATCAAGCAAGCCTTTCAGCTCTACTGGGGGTATAAAAAGATGACCCGGTCCCCCTGTCTGTTCGGGCTCTGACGGTCCTGCTTAAATCCACTTCTCGAAGTGTTCACTTGTTGTACAAACGGCTGCGACCGCCTCAAAGTTGACAGCTTTCAGCTTTCGTAGCGTATAGCGATTATGTTCCTTGGATGTCTCCGTTGTGTTGAAAGTGAATGAGCAAATGAAATGTAAATTACTGTATTTGCATAGTGTACAGTGTTTAGGGGCGCTCCGTCTACACCGGGTGACCAGTGTGGGCCCCGTGTTTAACGAAGACGTCCTCAGGACGCCGTAAGGTGAGGAGATGTGACACGTGTGAGCGTGAAGCTAAAAGTAGAAGACACCCTGCTCTTACGCACAAACCCGTACACATATATAGGCAGTGCTACTACCCTGAACATGGGGGCCCTCCACAGTACCACCTCTTGACTTCGGGACGGCCTAATTGCTGGCCCCTCCTGGCAAGAATGTGTCGTGCGGACCGCTCTAACCGAACTGCCTGCCGCGTTAATTAAAGCCACCTTCGGGAACTGGCCCCCACCTTGCACCGCCACCCTGCTCTCTGACAGACAGCTGACCCTGAGCTGCCGTCTCACCTTACCGAGGAACACAAGCCGGCGGCTGGCGGGCTGATCGGCAGCCAGAGAGCACCCCGGAGGCTTGGCCAAGACTAATCAACATGACGCTATCACCCTTTAACAATCACACAGTGCTGCGGCGACATTTGGCCGAGCAGGCTGCAGCTTAACAAAATCTCAGATTTAATCTCTTGATCGCTTGATGTCGGTTGAAATGTGGCATCAGGTGCATTAGTTTTCTTCCCCAAGTAACCAGCATGGTTAGTATTTCATCGATATTACAAATACCTCGCAATTAAACAATGAGTCGATTCATCAATTAGTCGAGCGATAGATAATAAGCGAATGAGAAGAATTAGCCAACAACAATTTAAAATAACCTGATAACGGATTGATGCCATCCATCCAATGTGAGAATTAGCAACAAGCCAGCTGAAGCCAGCGCCGTGGGCTCTGAAAAACGGATACTGTTTGACATTTTCTAAACTGAACAGCTGGTTAATGGAGAAAATAAGAATCAAGTGCATCAAGTACTCGGTTTCGATCTTGGAACATCAGCCGCCATAGCAGAGCGCACTGAAGGGAGAAAGGGTAAGAAAAAAGGTTGCGTCCTTTTGTTCTTTCAAAAAAGCCAAAGTCAATTATCCATTTACTCTAGCAAGTGTACCAATAGTTTTCTTTTACAAGTAACCGGCAGCGTTGCTATTCAAACTGCAGTAATATTACTAGTAGCCTATAACTACACAGCGCAGTGGCTTTGGTTGAATCATCTGAAGCCTTTTGTTGTGGCCCACCACTATTCTCCGATTGTTTAACACATTGTTAGTCACCATCTTCTCAGCCTGAGCCGCTAAGATGACAAATTGTAGAAAAAGTCAACTCTCTCTGGGTGGAACTTCACTGTCAAGCGAAGTGACCAAACATTTGGACATCAGGGCCGGTTCCCCGCTGGAGCAGAGCCAATGACTCGTCTCGTGAGGTCTAAGAAACGTGATTACAGCTCTGGGAAACCAACGAGCAGCAAATGAAGATGCTGGACGCACCAGACGCATGACGGACTGGGTCCACTGGGGTTCTCGTCCAGTGGACAGATGCAAACACAGGTAAACGAATGAAAGCTACTTTCTGAGGTTCGCCCGGCGCTGCAGTGAAACAACTCTGCCATGTGCGTGAGTCATGTTAGCACGCAGCAGCAGCAGCAGCAGCAGCAGCAGCAGCGCCCAGGCCCGGCCCACCCGCCAGCCAGCCAGCCAGCCAGCCAGGAAGCAGTCTTGCCCATTCCGATTTAGTCCAAGAAACTGCATTTGCTTAGCAACCACATTACCGCTCCAATCACAGCAGCAGCATTTGGGATAATGTAGGGCCGGAGCGCGGCGCGGCGCGGCGCGGCGCTGCGCTGTGTGGAGGCGGTGCATTCCACTCACAAGCACGCGTACACACACTAGTCTGATGCCTCTCTCACTTAATGCTGCAGCTCTCACCAAGCATGAAGGGAAGAGGGAGAGTAGTTTTTCTTTCACACAAGGCTGCCTTGCCTTAATGCTCGAGCTCCTGCCTAGCCCACTTTGAGAGAAGGGGGGGGGGGGGGGGGGGAAAGGTCGGGCCCCGTGGACACCCAACCAAAAGAAAAAAACTTATCCCACCCCACCCACCCCCCCCCCCCCACCCCCCCCACCTCCCCC
>CM022479.1:1201123-1214208 GCA_011952105.1 Coreoperca whiteheadi
CTGTTGTTCCTTGCCTGGCCTACAGTTCATCACTGGGGGTCAGAGAGGTTGCTGATACCAGAGATTGCTACAGTGGACGCCACACCCTCCCCCGCCTTTGTGCCCGTGTGTGCCGCCCCCACACACCCCCCGAGGGCGGGGCGGGGGGGGGGGGGGGGGGGGGGGGGGGCTTCCACTGGAGCAAACTCTGGTATCAGCAACCTCTCTGACCCCCAGTGATGAACTGTAGGCCAGGCAAGGAACAACAGGATCCCCCAGTAGAAAACATTGACACAACCACAGAGGTGGTCCCTTGCAGGAGTTAGACCAGTACAGGGTGTCAACAATGGTTTTATTCTGGTTTGCGAGTTCAAAAACTGTGACAAGGCTTTTCCTTCAGCGCAAGAATATCTTTTTCCAGTTTACCACTAACTTGTTAGGTTTTGTATGCATTTTTTTTTTAGCACAAAAAAGGTCAACCAGAGTCACTTCCTCAAATCGTGACTCTGCAATCTCAGTCCAAAAATCAGTATTTGCTTTCAAAAACCTTACAAAAAGTACACGAGGTCCTTCTCACTCAAGCAGCAACAACAAAAAACCCTAACGTTCACACCAAAAAGAGACAAAATGCCACAAAAGCAGGTAAAAAAAGACGAGGATTACAGTTTGATCAGTCAAAGCAGTAGGCCGAGACGAAAGAGAGGAGAACGTGTGTCCGTCCTGTCCTCCATCTCATCCCTTCCTCCCTCCCTCCCTCTCCCAGCCAGGTTGGGAAGGCTAATGGACACATTAGCCGCTGGCTCGTCCCTCCGCGGCGATTAGGTGGCTGTGAGGTCATCCCTTCACTTCTGCTCCCATCCACACCAGGGATCTATCATTTCATTACCGCTGTTGGGGAGGAGGGGGAATGGCCGAGGCACCCGTCTAGCCCTCCTTCGATTCATCCATCTATCCGTTTCACTGCTGCTTCTTCTTTTCAATGTCAAAATCAACCAAATGAACAAACCGTGGGCAGAATAAGAGATTTCACTGGATGATTTAGTGTGGAATTAAACTGTCTGCTGGGAGGACCCAACAGGGGCGACAACGAGTGCTAATTGTCAAACTCTTACATCGTCACATTGGGAGGATATATAGTGAAATTAAATAGGTTTTTATTTTGTGACTGCTAAGTAAGAGGCAAAGTAGCTGTTTTGACAAAATTGATGGTTCCACAATGTGAGTGTTTTGAGATGGCGCCGACTGACTGGACGCCAGTCGTTTGATTCCCGGGGATGCTGACGGCTCCTTACTGGATAATCTGAAGGACATCCAGGCCTTTGCAACCGCTCTCCTTCGTTATAAGGAGATGGAGGCCTTCTGTTGTGAGTTGTTCGGAAGAAAAGTCCTCCTTACATGCATGCAGTGTGAAATCCCACCAGGTGTGTGTGCGAGAGAGAAAGAACACGTGTGCCTGTGCGTTCTCAGCTGCCGCTGCTGGACCTGAGATGTATTGATTGCTGCAGGAAGTGCAATCTGATGTTTCACAGCGCTTCCTGAGCTGGATGGCTTCCCCTACAGCGAGCGGTGGGGGTCTGGCGGGTGGAGGACGGGGGTTGACACAGGGGAAGTAACCAGTTCAAGAAAACATGAGAGTTTGAGAGAGGTTGAGAGAGAGAGAGACTGAAAAAGACAGAGAGACATAACACCTCTGGCTCGGTCCTTAAGCCGAGACTAAACACTGCCTCCCGTCTCGGCTTCTCCTCAGAACAAACAGCGACTCTGTGGAAAACCAAGCGCAGCCTCAACACTCTCCTCCGTCTCAGACCACGATATATCCAGATAGTGTCTAAATCTAGATAAGAGGGACCGCAGTAAACTCCTCAACCTGGCTTTAAAACACCACATACATCTAGGTCGACCACTGTGATTGCATCTAACCTCCTTGCTCACATTTGATTATATCTATGAGAAATGTAACCGCCAAAACACACACACACACTTGCACTTGGCCACTTGCTGCCAGATTATTCTTGATTATTCTTGCTCCTGTAGGCTTGAAAAGGACGTTTCCATAACGCTATGGTGTTTTAAATCCTGAATAAAATCGGTAAATCGTCCCCAAGGTATATAAACGTCTACAACGTTGACTTGGTGTTAAATCAGTGCATTGAGGGATGCGTTTGCGTTCGAGGTGGCATATCAGCAAGTCAATATGGTTTCACATTCACAAGCAGAAAAAAAAAAAACCAACCAAAGAGAGATGCCACATCAAGCGATGTAACCTAGAGGTCTGGTGCAACACTCTCAGTAAACACTGCTACCTGGGTATTAATCCTAACCAAACCGATGGAAACAGAGACATCTGATGGTGTAAACCTGCTGCGGCATCAATCCTAGAAAATGGGAATATGTTGGAGACACGCATCACCGTCGTCACAGACGCTGGTGGGAAAAGTGTGACTGCTACGCAAACCACAAGTGCTCACTACACACACACACACACACACGCCTGGCTTAATCCTCTGCAGAGTCATGCAGAGTGCCAGCAGCCATGTCTGTAGAGAGGGAGGGGTGGGGGGGTGGAGGAAGTGAAGGACGGGGGAAGTGGGAGAGGAGGTGGCGTGGCGAGGTTCAGCTGCATCCCCGACCTCTGTGCGTGTGAGAAGATAATTAAACAGGGCAGACAGATGAGTCCAGTGAGAAGGCTAGAGGTCGCATGGGATAAGTCAGCTTGTCCGACCCGACCCCCACCCCCACACTGACATATATAATTGGCAGTGGGCTTTTTTTATAAACAGATGTCGTACTGCTCAAGATAGCCTTGGCACGGTTTCTTTGAAGGAAGACGCTGAGAATAACGTCTTTGTGCTCGCTGTGGGTCGGAGGTGGTTACACACTCCACACATTACCTTGTCTTAGAGATCTACAATTACATTAATTATAAGCCAAGGCCTTCAAGAGGTCTATTGTCTGCTCTGCAGGAGTGGGGGGTTGCTTAAAGCAGAGGAGCCAGTCTGGGCCCGGTGGAGGGCTTCCTGAACCTGAGAAGCAGGCGAAACATGCCAGGAGGAGGGATCTCCTTTCAGCATATTGTTTTATTTAGCATCTGCACGGCCGCTTCATTTGCCAGAGTGCGGCTGGGACGGATTAATTCAGGAGATTGGTGACTTGGAGGGGAGGAATGGCCCGGCCAGTCTGGGGGAAGGATGTTAACCACATTATAAGCCTTTGTTTCCAACACTTTCCATTCCTGAGGAGTAAACTGAGCCTACTGAGGCCGACCCCTTCGCTGCCTCAACCAAGAGGCCCCCGGTTTGCTAAAACACACACACACACACACACACACACACACACACACAGACACCTTCCACCTCGACTTCCTGTCAAGCTGCAGCCGAGGTGTGGCCGCAGTTCACAGACTCCGTTTCTGTTTCTGCCCGGGAAGCCTAACTGAAAGCCGTCTAGTTCTGCTCTGCCAGTCTAAACTTTCCTCCCCCAGCTGGGTTCGACCCGGCTCTGCAGCCTGCGCTCACCGACTGGAACCAGCCCAAACCTGCCCGTCACCGACTGGTTTCACTTCAAACCCCGAGATCTCACTCTCCAAACATCCCACGTGACTCCACTAACCCCAAATCCTCTTTCGGTTGTGTGTTTCGGTTGTGGCGCACCTGGCCTCACAGCACTTCTCATAAATGACTGTTGGGATACACAGAGGGAGGTTGTAATGGTCAGTCAAAGTTCAGGACAAAGTTGCTTTGTTGGATCAATGGGGCAGGGGAGTCCACCTTCTGATTAACCCAGTTTAAGATTAACCCATCCGGCCTTAACATAACCAAGAGCGGCTAGATGGAATTATGAGTCAGAGCAGACTAAACAAAAGTAAAGACCAGAGGTGTACGCAGACTATACCGGCAGCGAGACACACCTTTTCTGAGAAAAGTCCGAGTGAATGCCTCATTCATAACTGTGGTTTCCCTGCATGAACCCTGCTAAAGCCTGTCAAGAAAAATGCACTTCCTGCAGCCTCTGGTGAAGTCCTCTTGATGAAGACATGTTCATAATCCTCAAAGGGTCTTACACCCTGTTGGTATGACAATATTCCAGAATGCAGCGAAGTAGACGTTTAAGGCATTGAACGAGATTTTTACGGTTTAACAATCTGGGAAAATTAACTCCCTGGATTAAATCTGAGGTTACAAATCTTTGTGTTGTTTGCGATTAAGATCAAGCTCCAAGTCCCACATTATAACGTGCGACCATTTATAATTCATGCCTTATTTCAAGCCGACCCGATTACTGTAACGCACTTTTTACTGGCCTCCCGAAAACAACCCAGGGATGGACTTCGGCTCATTCAGAACTCCGCAGCTCGGCTGTTAACCACAACCAGTTTTAGCTGCTCCGCACGGACTTCCTGTAACATCTAGAATTGATTTTAAGGTCCTTATACGAAACCCTTAATGGGCTACGACCAAGCTACATGGCTAACTCCCTCGTTCGCTACGTGCCTTCAAGAACACTGCGATCCCCCGCTGCTGGATTATTGGAGGTTCCCGGCAACAGCCCAAAGAAAGTCGGGGATGCAGCTTTTGTCAGCTACGCCCCAAAGATGTGGAACACGCCACCTGTAGATGCCTTTTTTTTAGAAGCTAAAACTTTAGCCTTTAACTAGCTTTCCTGATATGGGCCGGAAACTCTTGTTGCACTTTGCACTTCTTCTAAAATGCTGCATTGTGTTTGATTTCGTGCATTCTATTTTTGTTGTCATCCAGTGGGTTTGGCCATTTTCTATCTTAAGTTATGCATTCATCTTTATTTTTTTAATATTTATAAAGTGGGTTTTATTTTCCATTAATTATGGAATTCTATCCCAGTTATGTGCCTTTTCGTGTGAAGCACTCGGTGGATGTCACTTCTTTACTGTAAAGAACTTTGAGCTGCGTTTCTTGTATGAAAGCTATACAAATAAAGTTATTATTATTATTATTATTATTATTCTTACCACTACTACTGCATGGCTACCTCACCTCTTTGCTTGTTTGTGCTGGACAGCAGCAGCCACGACGCTACCAGGAAAGATGAGCAAACAGACGCAAGAGGGAGGACGGAGGACGGAGGAGGGGGAGGCAAACAATGAGCACTGGTCCATGACTCAGGCGCTTTGGGAGCACTGATCATCCAACAGTGTGGGGGGTGGGTTATCACCACTATCTGTCCCGCAACCACAGATCCGCAGCTGATACCCAACACAAAAGAGGTGACAATGGCTAGCCAGTGGACGGCAACCCCACCTCCCCATCCTCACACCACCACCACCACCACCCAGTGCTCTCACAACAATACCTCGCCGCCCTTCCACATGGCTGAGGCCAAGCAGTGGGACACCCCCTCCACCAACCTCCCTGTCCCTTGAAGAGTCAATGCAAAAAAAAAGAAAGGTTTTCCAGGACCGGGCCTGCCTTCACAACGACAGAAAATACACCTCAAGCCCTTTCAGACTCTTCTGAATGTGTCTGCCTTTGGAAAGCTAAGGCTCCATTATTCCAAACGGGGCAGCGGAGTATTTAATGCGCCCCTCGCACACAACATGTGCTCAGAAGACGGCGGCGAAAGCTCTGTGAACGAGGTTTTGTGCTCAAGGAACTTCAGTGGTGATGGACACACACCAAGGAACAAAGCTGCAGCCTCTTAGTGATGAAAAAGGTTTCTCGAACCACCGGGACTGCACTGAATATTGTGGTGGGACATATTACAAGTCAAACCAGATGTAGTGTAAACTTGCTCAGTATTGGCACTGAGTTTCCTTAATTTTTGCCTTGTGCCATGACGGTAGAGACAAGCCAGATGGTAAAAACACTGTAGGCCAGTGTTGGCTAAGGTTAATCCTCTTTCTTTTTAGCCTTGTAGATTATGCACTACGCAACTGTGCTGAATTGTTGTACATACAATGGGAATTAGATTTAATAGTTTCAGCTACGACAAAATCTCCATTAATGTGACCAGATTAGAATGATCGTGAACCCAGACGTTTCGCCCGTCATGGCGTCCCACAGCAGAAATAATAATGAAGGTTTATCGGTGGTGCCGTTCTGCACCGACGGATTGTTTAAGCCGCAGTTTGCATAAAAACGAAGCTTTGCTGCTGTGCATCCATATCTCTCACTACTATCAACATCGCATCCACTTGACAGAGATTTTGCAGAGCTGCTGAGTTGACTTGGCAGCTTCCTTCGCGGAGCAATCGTGCCAGCTCAATCAGAAATAAGATTAGCGCAGCTTATTATTAGCTCGGAAATCTCCCTGTATCTGCCTTCTCTGTCTGCACCTGTCCTTCCCAAACTTTGAGATGGTTTTAAGAGAATCCACCCGTGGATTGTTGTCCCAACAGTCTGGCTTCTGACTTGACACTATGGGGGGATATTCTAGGCCATGGCTGGTGGATGTCGTGTTACACACTGCCAGTGCAGCTGACAAGTCTGTGTGTGTGTGTGTGTGCGTGTGCGTGTGTGCGTGCACGCGATTGTTCTGTCTGCTTCTGTATTCATTGTAAGACTAAGGAGGCATTGCGGGGGTGGGATCTGGGTGCTGGGTGGATGCCTGTGCTCATGTATGTGTGTGGTTTGGGGTGGGGGGAAGCAGCACTGTGGGAGACAGGCAGATGGGGATGGAAATGAGTAGGCAGTGAGCTCATGCTAATCTCTTCCTACAGCTGATCCAGGCACAAAACAAGCACGTACACACACACACACGACGGCAAATCATACTCTCAACCAGCCCCATGCACAATCACACACCAAGCGAGGCAGAGGATGCCTTTGCCTTTCAAGTGTTCCCATGCCTCTCACATGCATGTTTTGCGAGGTAAGCCCAAAACCTTTCAAGGAAATCGGAAACACATCTGAGTGCACCTTTCATCACGCAAACCTTCATCTCATTACATCACGGTGCCTTCGTCAGACAGCCATCTGCCCTGGGGGAGTCGCTCAGCAGCACGCGATTGGCCCACTGCGCTTCAAGAGAGGCCACGGGGTGAGGGGGGTCACCTCTTTATTTGGGGAGGGAAAGGTCGAGTAGTGCTGGCTGCTCTCCCAAACATATGGGTGCACAGGGTGGGGGGTGGGGCAACTCCAGAGGCCAACGCTGCTGTCATTTACAAAGGGCGCTCCAGGGCTGACGCAGCACAAAGTAAACCCCCCCACCCCACCGTTCCACCTCGCAATGAAAACTGCCCTGGCAGTGTTTTCCCGCTTTAAACCTTCATCCTTAACATCTACTGGTGCAGTTTATCCAAACACTTACATGTACTTTTAACGATTACATCTGGACCTCTTTTCCCATTAACAATCAGGCCAAGTCAGTCAGAGCGGGATTTTCCGAATCGATAGCGGTCTGTTTATTTTATTTTTTTTGGGGGGGGGGGGGCTAAATGTTCTAATAGCAGATTAAGAAAAGTAGAGCAAGAGGATGACTGGTAATGCATGTCCTACATGGATATCAGATGTGAAGCCTCTCAAGCATCAGAAGCTGTGTCTTTCTCAACACTGGGACCTCACTTTGAGCCTTGTGATAGTGCAATACAGGCCGTCACGTCAAAACAAGCAGATAGCAGAACTGCAATCAGATATGACTTGGATGTTTATCATGCGTGCAATCCATACACAAATGGCGGAGGAGCCGCCCCATCCAGACCCACAGCGTTAACTCACCAACAGGAACAGCTGTGGCAGGTGAGAAGACACCTGTGCGTCTTGGTTAAACCCTAACCCAACCCCATTGTAATGTGTAGATGGTGTAATTAAAAGACCTCCCTTGCTGTGGAAACTGCACAGCACTTATAATTTCAAAATTAGACATCGTTCCACCTGCGAACCACCAAAATCGCCTACTGGTAAATTCTTCGCAGTTCAGTCTGACTGTGTGCGTAGCTTGAAGCTTTGTGCAGACGAAAACAAAATGCACAGTCAGCGCGATGCTGGCCTTACATCTGAGCATCACCGATGCATACCCGGTACAGAAGCCGCGGGGCCTATTAAAGGATGGTGCTCGGGGATGTGTAGTTAAGACAATAGCTGAACTTACAGTGCCATGTGTGTTGATGAATATTTCAAAGACCCTCTCATTAAATAAACACGCAGCACCTCGTGCCTACGGAGACCTATCATCAATGCTGAATGCCCACAAAATCAACTGACAGGCCAACGGTCGGGCCAGACGTCGAATCGCACCATCTGACCCTACACCTGGAGCAGGTCAGCGGGTTCTTCCTTCCGTGCCGCTCTTACGATAATCCGAGTTAGACACGCTCAAGGTCCTTCGGAAGACTTAAGAATAGCCACTGCGAGCCGAGTGTGCTTGTTAGTTTCACACTTTGCCGGAAAGGCTATGAATATTCTGACAGTGATTTCACAGAGTGGGAGGAAGTACTTTATTTCCACGCATGCTCTTGGCTCTGAGCCGTATTAGAAACCCTCAGTGTCATTCCAAAACCATTTAAAAGCCTTTCTGGTTTACTAAATCAAAAAAAAAAAAAAAAAAAGATCGAACGACGTTCCCACCTTCCCAGACAGCTTGCATGCATGCATGGTTGCCTACAACAACATGGACTACTTCTTGGGAACTTTTTTTCCCCCCTCCATCTTCTTTGAATGGACGGGTGGGTAGGCGGGAGGTAGCCCAGTAGCCCCTGGTCTCCTCCTCCGCACAAAGACTGACTACAGCCGGCCCGTTCTCCATAAAGTACTGGGCCGGCCGCTCCGACCGTTTGTCACGTGGAGACGCCGCTGATGGATGGAGAAGCCAGTGGGTCAGCGGAGACTGGGGATAGAAGCGCATCCAAGGGGGTAGAGGGCAGACAATGGCTTGCAATGAGGACTTGAACTTCTCCTTTCCTTGTTCTCCTCAGTCAGTCTCTCCTCCTGTAGCTGTAATGTTCCGCTCATTTGAGCATTAAGATTGCATGAGAACGGTGAAGTGAGTTGGTGATTTGGACCACTATGGGGCCGCAACGCCACCTGAACTAAAGATTACTGAATGAAGTCTAGTTTATCATTGGGTTTTTAATTAATGCTTTCTAATTTGTCTCCCAAGAGAAGCAGAGTTTATTCTCTGAACTGCAGCAGGACAGCTTTAAATGCACCTGAAAAACAGAATTAGAGGAGCAAACTCTGGGTTAGGGCTAGATATTGTTTGAAGTAATTTGCACCTAGTGTCGACGTGATACCGCTACCAGATCCTATTTTCAATTACTCACTTTGACAAATACAAAACATTGTCAAAGTTAGTTAGTAAAAATGGCAAAAGTTGTCTAGACACAAGCAGCTGAACTAAAAGCTCGATATAATTAGGAATTAAATGCGCTCTGGCACGTGACCGTTCTCGATACTCACATTTTGGTCCGTACCAAAGAAGTACTCCGGTTCGATACGATGCCCTAATTATGGCGGCCTAAAAAAAGCCATCAAGCGCTTTGCGTGGCGTAGAAAGGTTTGCCTTAATTGGTCTGTACAGAACATTGGAAGTTATCAGTGGGCATTTTGACTGCTAAGAAAACACACACAAGGAGGTCAAGGCCTGGCCTGTCAACCAACCAGCAACACATACTGCTTTCTAGATGCTTTCATCCCTCCTGCACAATCAAGCAGCAACTGGGAAAACCCCCCTTTTGTTCGCAGAACTTTAAAGGCTTTGAAATAAACGGCTTCTGGCACGGAGACATGCTGTATGAGAAGAATAGCTGCACTTAATTCATTTTCCGCTGCTACTTCAATGGCAGTCTTTTGAAACATTTTCCAGACAACACAACAAGCTATACAGCCTGTGATGCTCTTCCGCTCTCTCATGCGCTGTAATGCTTTCCTGTCTACGCCTGTGGTGGAAACGCAGGCAGAGGCGCACGTTTAAAAGGCACATCAAGACCGCGCGGACCTCTCATCTCACAGCACAACTGTTCCTCAAAGTTTTTGTGGAGGAGCCTCGGAGCTTTTCACTGCGCGTTTTTTTTTTTTCCCGGAAAAACAAACGTACTTTTTGCAGTTGATTTCCTGCGTAGGGAAGACAAATGAAAGCGTTTTGGAAAAACCGCAGCATATGTGGAAAATAATTAGCAGACGTTTCTGCACACAAACTGAAGTACTAATTAAAACAGCCTCTTTTTAATTGATTTTCATTTGCATACCATTCAGGCTAAGCGCAATTACAGTCTAAAACATTAAAAGGGTGGGGGGGGTTTTTTCCCCTCGTGAAGAAGAAACGTCTTTTGCTCGGAATGCAATCCATGCCTTCAGGTCAGCCCCCCATTGTACATTTATAGCAACATCCCTGGAAAGATAACACGCCATTTAGTTCAATGCCAACTTGCCAGTGAACTCCTCTGAGGAGGAACTCTGTGTTTGTCCGTCACTGTGGTTTGATCGAGCTCCAGAAGTGACGGGAGTTTTCAGTCACACTTGACATAAAAGACACTTGGATGTCAATGGGGCACCGATCTCTCTGACCCTCAGTCTTGCCTCACAGCATGGACTGACTGTCCTGCATTAGAAAGCCAGAATGGCAGCCTGGCCAGCCAACAGAACTCATTATATACAGGCCTAATTGAATCGGTGGCTTCCTCCTTTTAAAAGCGCAGAGGACAAATTCTGAATTCTAATATTTGACAGACAAAAAAAATAAAAAAAATAAAAAAAAGAGCACCATAAAAACAGAAAGTACAGCTTTGAATCTCTTATAAACACTTTTCTTTATACGCATGCAATCAGGATAAAATTCGGCTCTGCAGCAGATTTTTGCAACGGACACATTTTGCCAAAACCCCCATAAAAAAGAATGGAAATATTCCCTCAGTAGCCATTGAAATGCACAGCTACCAGCTGTTGTCCTGTCCGCCGTGTGGACATGGCTGGCTGTCAGCAGGCTTAGCCAGCACTGCGCCTTGCATATGAAACAGGACATGGGCCGATATCCCCTTAGGGAGTTCACTTCCTCTGAGCCCCCACCTCCCTCCTGAAACAAGCGGCCCCTTCAGCTGGAGGCCAGATATCCCGAGCAGCGGTGGGGGCTTCTCAGGGGGTGGGGGTGGTTGTGGAAGTAAAAGGGGAAGTTTTAGCTCCTGCACATTTAGAGAATGGCAGCCAAATATTTGAGTGCAATGCTTTGGAACCAAACATTAAAACCCCATAAATGACAAAAGGGTTGTCTCCTCTCTTTTCAATAGATCTGTGTTACGCCACGAGTCCGCTTTAGTTTCAGCCTTTTCCACAGTGAGCCACGGGATAAAGCATGAAAACCGCCTGCAGGAATGTGCTGGGTGTCAGCACAGTAACATAGCATATGTGGAGCATAAACACAAAATGGCTTCTACCCTACTTCATTGTTCTCACTGGCTTCTTTATTCATGTCTGCCACAGAAAGAAAATTAACCCTTGGATAAGGAGGAAATCTGGATTTCCCTTACTGTTTCCACCCATAAGCAGCGGAGTCCTGTTTGGCTGTGAGGACATGTGTGCACGGGGACGCGTTTGATTCAGCAAAGACCGCTTTCACATGGGCTGCTGGTTGTGTAAAACCTCTTCAGCTCTCTGAAGGAGTGACGGGTCTGGAACGTTGGAGACTGACTGCTGGCCTGCCTCTAATGAATGAGCATTCATCTGTAAAACTAAATAAATAAATGAAAATGCCGTGCCCAATTCCGCGACTTCAACAAAGAATCGTTGCTCTATTTCCAAAAGCGAAGGCGCTGTTACAAACATGGACTGAGACCGAACAAGATCCTCGCCATTTAGGAAGGTACCAAAAAAAAAAAAGACAAAGTCTGATGCAAACTAGCTGGTTTGGAACCAAGCATGAGTCAGGCAGCCCCCGCCCCTCCCCTCCCCCTCCCCCATTTCTCTCTCTCTCTCTCATATCTCCCTTAAACAGACGGATTGTGTAGAAATCACATCATCTTGAGGGCGAATTTTAAAGTTAACAACATACTAAATCAGCAGCCGCAACCCTTATCTAAACATCCTGATGCGGAAAGCCACTGATTATGTGTACCACCCACATGTGTACCAGCCAGAAACCAAAAGCCTCACAGCCAAGCGCTGGCATGAGCGACTGGGAGACGTGTTCCACACCCAGCACATAAACTAATTTAAACAATTCAATAGTTCACTGCATTTGCTCATTGCTGTTTACCGTCAGCGCTGCAGTTCACATCCTGTAAGATAACAACAAAGACTGAACTTTTACTCCAAATTCACACTTCTTGCAGGCATGCTGCAAAAAAAGTGAAAAGCTGTTTTTACTCAAACGGGCTGCGTCTCACAAGGAAGCGCTGAAGAGAGCGTCTGCAAGGAGGGAAGTGTGGCAATATCGCTTCCTGTGTCTGTCTGCATGTGAGACGGCTGCTAACACTTTTGTAACGCCCTCATTAATATTCACAGAGCCGCCCGGTTCCTCCTCATGACAGCGCGCAGATGATGGCATTTTTCTCGTGCGCCGAAAGGCAGAAGGCGGCGCGACGCAGTCTAGCACTTTGCTTCACATCCCCCAAGAGCGCTTTCAAAGTGCCTCGGCTGTGCGGAAACGTGCTGACAAAGGGGAGCTCTCCTGCCATAAGTTTAGCAATATTCCTGAACTCCTACCCAGCATGTATTCCCTCATTAGCGTTTCTTCAAACAGGGTAAATTGAGGAAAAACAAGGAGGGGTCGAATTAAAAAAAGCGGGGTAGAGGCTTAAGCCCTGGGCTTAACACTTGGGGTGCCCCGTCGGCACTTAGGAAAATAGAAGAGGCCCCTGAAAGTGGGGGTCCTTGAGGTGTGCCCACTCGAGTCTGAATGAAAGTGTGGGCCAAGAGTGGGTATTCACCATGCATGGCAGGACTTTGGCACTCATCAGGACTTCAAGGGTCACCCCGATTTGTCTTTCATTGGCAGATTCCCCTGGAAGAAGCCTCAGTGGAGGGCTGGGGAGGGACGCTGCTTGTAAACACTTCTGCAGTTGCTTTCTGTGCCTCATAAACAAGTCTGCGGCCCCCAGAAGTCCTCTCTGGCTTCAATCCGATTGTAGGTTAAAAGAAAAGTAGGTGGGGGGGGTGATTGCATGTATGTCAGAGGTGGGTGGGTGGCTGGCCTGGGGTAGGTAG
>CM022479.1:1214233-1238063 GCA_011952105.1 Coreoperca whiteheadi
GGGGGGGGGTCGATGTTTGCTGAATGCTCCCCTTTGTTGGGATCATATTATGTTTCCACCACAATACTTCGAACCCCTGCTTCATTAACTCCATTCATGTGTAACAGTTCATGCAAATGGATGCACTAGCCTTTTTTTTTTCTCCTAGGGGTGGGGTGGGGGGTGGGATTCCTTTTATCAGTCTACCACCCAACTACACCCTCTGCAAACTCCCCTCCTGCACCCAAGTACAGATTATAATCCCTTCATACAGCTTTACAGTCGGTTAGCCCAAAAGGCAGAGCTGGGGGAGGCATGGAACAGCAGCATCATTTGGTCAGAGGTCTCGGATCACAAAAACCACAGGAAACATATGCAGAGCCAACATTTGCACGGGTGCCCTGACTCCGATCATTCAATCACTTTAGAACCATCTCAAGTAAAGAGCGAATCACACGATGTGGATGCAAACACGACACGCCTTCGACGCCGATAGTAGCACTGATTAAACCCACAGGAAGCCTGACGCACATCACATACATTTAATGTGACACAGGAGGTTCCACAGGCGCGCGCACACACACACACACACACACACACACGACATTTGGTCATAATAACCATAATGCTGGCCGAGCGTATCCCTTCCCATGGGAACACACACACACACACACACACACAATGAGGGCACAGGCAGAAATGTAGACGGAGGAAGAAAAAGCTTCTATCCGACTGAAGAGTGTGTGTGTGTGTGTGTGTGTGTGTGTGTGTGTGTGTAAGGAAATGCCATTTAATCTGAAGGAGTGAAGAAGAGTTATCCCCTCACTCACATCTGAACTCATGTTTAATCTACACTCACTCCCGCTGACTGTTGTTTACCGTTTCCCAGGGAGCCATTTGTTGGTAAATGAGACTGCATTTACAGTACAGGCCAATAAAGAGTGAGCACGAGAGGTGTTTCACAGGCAAATAATGGCTTTATTGCCACCGGAGGCGTGTTGTTGTCCCTGCTGGATGAGGCCCAATTAGGGACAATATGTCAGTGATGACCAAATACTGAGTGGTTCCTCTACAGGAGGGGGGTCACTGGCCCCCAGAGAGAGACACATTTTACACAACTGGCATCCATTTGATAAGATTAAGCCCCAGATGAATTGTGGAAGTGATTGGAATCAACCCTTTTTATGCATTCGTTAATTGGGACAAATTTCCATTTTTCCACAGGAAATCACAACCATGACACCCGTATCTACAGCACACCCTCTTGCTGGAGCCATTTCTAGTGGTGTGTGGTGAAATGTAGCCCCTGGACCTAGTTTTGAGGGCCACGGGGTCCCATCTGGGGAGGGGAGGGGGGGGGGCACACTACATGGATCAACCTGCTGGATATCGGAAGGTTTGGACAAAACTAAAAGCAACTTCTAAAAAGGAGCCCTGTGCTGACAGAGGGAGGGGTGGGCTGAGCAGGGAAGTAAAAGAACCAACATAGAGAGCTGCAGTGCACAAACTGGACGGTGAGAATGGGGGGGTGGGGGGCACCAGAAAAAGTACACGAGCTGCAGCGCAAACAGACAACTAACCACTCCGAGCTCCAGGTGTGGCGCGGCGCGACGGAGCCACTCACCCTGGACGATGACGCTTTCCTCTTGTACTTGTTGGCGAAGTCAAATTTCTCCTTGATCTCGTCCAGGAGCTGCTCCAGGCGGGCCTTCTCCTCTTTCCCCGTGTAATCCTGGCCCAGGAGGATGTACGCCCTCCAGTTGGCCGAGTCGAAGCCCCAGTGGCAAGTCCTGTTCTCCTGCGCCTTGTGACTGTGCACCACGAACTTGTGGGTCGGGTACATGAGTCTGCAGTCCATGCACTGGATGCACGCTGCGTTGGGGCTGCTGTACAGCTCCGGCACGAACAAGCCCTTGCACTTGCCGAAGCACTCGTGGTAGACTTTGAAGCTCCTGTCGGTGAGCTCCAGCTCCAGCGAGCCTCCGCTCAGCTCCTTCTTGCAGCGCGGCGGGTAGGCGCCTCCGTAGATCAGGGCGTTGCACAGCCGCTCGGCGTCCGTCTTGGTGATGAGGCCGCAGGACGGCGCCGAGAAGGGCAGGATCCCCATGACTTTGAGGATCTCCAGCTGGTCCGCCGTGCACCGGGAGCAGTAGATGTGCAGCTCGTCGCACACGGAGTTGATCTGCTGCAGGCTGAAGTCCCGCAGCACCGTGTTAAGGATCTGCGGCAGGCACAGTCGCTTCTCCCCGCCGACCACGAAGCACGAGATGGTCTCGCTCTCCAGCACCGTCTCGCACCTCTCCGTGGAGCGGTCCGACGGGATGAACAGCGGGCCCGGCATCACCGGCGGCGGCAGGTGCTGCAGAACCGGCTCGGGCTCCTTGCCGTCCTTCTTGAAGAGGAGCTCATGTTGCCACCGGGCAGAGAAAGCCGCCGGCCCGCCCAGAGAGACCATAGAGCTGAGGTGAAACTGCTTGAGAGTTTGTTGCAGTCCCGGATGAGGCTGGAAGCTCTGGCGACTTACAGCCTCCATGGTTTTCCTGCAACTTCAGAAGCGTAAATCCTTCTTGTCGTCGACCGGGAAACGCGAGTATCTATCCGAGCCTGAACCTGGTACATCCACGGTGTCCCAGAACTGAGCAGAGCTGCGAAGCGCTTCATCAAACACCCGGGACAGAGTCCCACGCGGCGGCGGCGGCGGCGGCGGCTGTGCGGTCTTATTCCCGTGCCTGCTGAGTGAACACCGGCCAGTCGCTCCCTGCAGCGGGTCGCCGACTGTCCATGCCTGAAGGAAAGCGGCTCTCCGAACCCCAGAGACGCGAAAAGTTCCGTGTGTTGAATTCCAAAACGAAGTGGGCGAAAATGGAAGAAAAGCGGGAGTTTAGAGTCGATCAAAAGAGTCCGTATTTGACTTCTTTGCCGCTGTGGAGGACCGCAGCGATCCGCTCCGCATGCCCCCGCAGTTCACTCTGACTGTATGGAGATGAGAAGCCTGAGAGCCAGCCTTCCCTCCCTCCCTCTCTCTCTCTCTCTCTCTCTCTCCCTGCCCCCCCCAGTCTACGGCTCGCGCTCCGTCTAGGTCTCTCTCTCTCTCTCTCTCTCCCTCTCTCACGCGCCCCCCTCCCTCTGTGTTTGTGTGTCTGGCTCAGTCATTGAATCCCAGCCAGGAATGTGAGTGACTCCGCAGGCAGGCTGGGCTCTTCCAGGAACTAGCCATCACCCCCTACTGCCCTGCAGAGAGCAGAGAGCGGGGAAAGAGGGGGCGGGGGGGTGCTGCGTTCAGGTCCTGTGGGGAAAAAGGGACACACGTCAACTTTCTTTTTACTAAATTCTACAGTGCTGGAAAGTAACAGAGTGCTTTGCTCGTTGTACTTTATGCTGGTGCTTTCTAATACTGCACCAGCATTACATGATGGTGTTAAAGGGGCCATTCTACCCAAAGAGTACTTTTACTTTTTATACAAACATGTGAATGCTGTAATTCGGCGGCCTATTTTTTACGCTGCACCATTACTTCTTAAATGTAACATTTCATTGTGCCAATGCAACGTTGTCCACACATGCTGTCACTAAAACTGTTGTACTGTTGTTTTTCAGTTGCACTATTCTAACATTGTACCCCCCCCCCCAAACACTTTTCCAGTTACTGACTGCATTTGAAGTCAACATGCAGTTTTCCCAACACGTGACTGCAGGTGTGTCGACGCCGACGCCAGGAGTCCGGCCAGTCGCCGGCTCAGACCTGGGGTGACCGGGATTTCCTCACGGGAAGCTCGTATTCGCCCTCTGTCTCATGGGCCCTGAACGCAGCAGAATAGCGAACTGTGGCGTTCACGGCTGTAGAGAGGGAGAGAGGGAGAGCGAGGGGGGGGGGAGAGAGAAAAGCCCAGAGAGGATGGGCGGTGTTTTGCGAGACAAGACAAATTTAGCTTTGGAAGGGGAAATGCAAATTGCGCGACGGACTGCGGTTTATTCTTTTCTCTTCTGGCTGAATGTGTTAAAACTGTTTGGCAAGAAGCGGCGAATAAACAAGTTTCATGTGTTGACCCTGAGAGACAATCCTGCTAATGACGAGCCAAGATTGGGGTTGCTTTTTTTTTTCCTTTTGTCACAGATTAGCTTCTGTTAAACTGTTAAACCACTGGCACAGTCAACAAACAAGCAGGTACATATATTTTGGTTCCTTTAATTATTCTCTCCTCTCTATTTATTTAGATCTTTACCCACAGAATCTGGGATTTGTCTCTCTGCAAACCCACAAAGGCCAGGCTTTTCACAGAACATGTCGATTTTCTACACAGTTTGCTCAAAGAAATACTTCGTTGCGAAACATCACATTTCCACTTACCATTGGATGTGGAGATGTGTATTACTACGAGTACACATTATGTAACAGCCCACTTTATTTCTGAAATATCCAGTAGTTTCCGAGGTTCACTTATCAGCATAAAACCCAAGTTTGACACATTTGCTCTCACATCATAGATAGCATCTATCTTATTGTAGGGAGTGAAGCAGTTACAGTAAAGAGTAAGTCATATTTTCCTGACTTCAGGAGGTCATGTGTCCACAACAAGTTCAACTGCAGTGCTAATGAAGCGCTTTGCTGCTCCTGTGGCGTCCCCTAGCCAAACACTGCTGGAACTGCAGCATGATGGCAGGTTGGGGGGGGGGCAAGACCTTGAAGGATCCTCTCCTCCGCCGCAGGCCAGCAGAGCCCCGGGGGCCAAATCTAAGAAAATACTGTATACTCCTGTCAAATAGGAACACAAAGTGTACAAAAGGTTTCCCAAGCAGGTCTGTGGTGACGTTCAAAGACAGAGAAGAAAGGGGCGCAGACGAATGCAAGAAAAGTGAGCTATGTAGTGTATTACTATTAAGGGCTTGGAGAACTTGGATCAGCAGCAGTTGAAAAGGGGGGACGTGGTGAACGTTAATGTGAAGGTTTAGCCCGCTTCAGAAACACGAGAAGAAGGAAGCGATGAGGACAGTCAAGGGGAAAACTCCCAGCAAACTGCGCATTTATCACAGGAGAGGTTTTTGGTCCCATGTAGGGAGGGGCATTTACCAGTAACTGTAACTGGGGTCCTTGGTGCGTTTTGAGAGGGGGCAGACTGAACGATGTACACGAGGTTGGTGCCCTGTAGGTGGCGGTAGAGAGTCAATGGCGCCAGGCTCCACATGTACAACATGTTTCTCTGTCTTTTGAGTGTGTTGATGGGGTTTGTGCAGTCGCAGTGTAGCGACTATCTTTAGCCTGCCTTGTTCTCATCTTTATCCAAACCTTCTTGCAGCCCCATCACAAGGGCGACGTGAGACGGCCTTCCGCGGTCGAGGGGGCCCCGATTGGCAACCGTGTTGCTCCGCCGCCCGCTCATTTGTTTTTTCACTTTTCTGAACACTTCGACAAGAAAAAAACTCCGCCTCCCGCTCATACGGAAGCCCCGCAGGAAGACAGAAGCAAAATTCACAGAGGTCAAATGTACAGGAATGGAATCACACCAAATATTCAGCAACCGCACTGAAATATATCCCCTCGCCATTCCATCTAACAATAAAACAAACATGCCACTGGTAAATGGTGCTTAATGCCAGTGTCTGGGTACGATCTGGGCTTTTTCTGCATTATGCGAACTGTGCACGTAGTTGTGGGCTGCAACGACAGTATGATGATGCTCTTTTATGAGGTTTTTGTGCAAAACCCGCACTCCTGGAACCTCACAGTCGGGTCTTGGGCCTTTTGAGATGAGGTCAGTTTTGCTGGAACACAGTCGCCTCAGTCGTAAGAATTGGCCCACTGGTAGATTGTCTTCTATGATTTGATGATGGTATGAGGAGGCCAGTAACAGTGTGTTCCCAACAGTCAGTGCCTTTCCTGAATATTGATGTGGATGTTGGTAACTGTTCTCCTCACTTGTTGTTGTCATGTCCAAAACACTGACGCTGTGTGATTTTGACATGGTACGTTTGAGATTCCAAGCGTTAAGTGAGTAGTGGAAAGAGTGCACTTCTGCGTGTGCATGAATGAACAATGGAGTTTCAGTGATGTGGAGTTCTGGGACCAACAACTTCACTTCCAGCTAGAGCCGATGGCAGCGACACACAACGTTCACTGTTCGTTTCATTCAGACAGACGGAAAATGTTTACCAGAATGCAGCCTGTAAGACCCGGAAAAGACCACATGTATGCTAGTTTATGCCACTTCACAGCCTACCTGGCTTAAAGGTTATAACCAAATCTACTTATTCCCAAAACAGTAAACTGGTTGTAGGACGTGGCTAGCCTAGCTTAGCATAACACATTTTATTTCGTTTGTGTGAGTGACAATTTGTTGTTTTAAGGGGGGAGGGGCTTACGTGTTTTTGAACTTTGGACAGAACCAGGCTTCCTGTCTCCCCATTGCTTCCGGTCTTTATGCTAAGCTAGGCTAACCAGGTCCCGCCTCCAGCTTTGTACTTAACACGCAGATACTGATATTCACCTTCTCGTCTCGTCGTCTGCAAGAAAGCAAATAAACGTGTTTCCCGAAACTACTTATTTATTTCTCCCGTTCAAATGTAGTAAATCAACTGCATCGCATCGTCACATCTGAGGTGAAAGTCACCGAGTGGATCAGATCAGTTTTTAAACAAGGTCGAATACCCGTCCAGTATTTTACTCTAACCCCGTAGCGCACTGAGAGCGGTATCATGCGGTGGCCAGTGATGGTTCCAGTGTTGGAGCCACAGGGCTGAGCTCTGTCCCATTCAGCTGGCAGATACTGTGAGTGACCTTTTCTGAGGGGGACCAGAGCCTCCGCTGGGCTTATCAGTCTGGCATGAAGCCACCCTTTCAGCCAGCACTGAGCTCTGGCAGCCACAGGCTGGATGTGGGCCTACAGTACAATGCTGGCATACTGTACCACTGTCTGTGTGTGTGCATTAATGTGGTAATGGATACAAGTGAGATACAAAGCTTGCGCTTCCTTCAGGCTTCTCATCCTATCAAGGCCAAAGCTTCTCGACAGCATGGAGCGTATGCCAAGCCTCATTTTCAATGATTCGTAGTGTTGCCAGCATACAGTGCTCGTCCTCTTGCTCTCCTTCCCCCCCCCCCATTAGCTCATCTGTGCTCATCTCGCGCCTGCATGCTTTGTATTTGTTGCCCTTCACTCTCCTTGCACATTATCTGCCGCTCATGGTGAACATGAAGGTCTTGCTGGCCGTGACTCCAGGTTTTCTCCCTTTCTTCATCACAGTGAACACTGCATCGCATAATGGGTTTTTTTTGTTGTTGTTTCAAAGCTCACTGCATGGCATTGCAGTTGCAACTGTTTCGAAAACCTGTTGCTGTGTTCAAGGAAGCGCTGACATCCAGGATTTCCCACCTTGGGCAAGAACTCAAGGCAAACTACTTTCCAGTCACACCTCCACGCACGCAGCCAGCCGCTGTAAAGTGGGCGCAATTGCCAAATTGTCTGTTTTGAAAAGTTACAAAAGTTCTCAAATGCCTCCCTGGAATCCCACTGTCCAAAACGGTGGGGGCTTCAGGCACTGTAGGATTAGCAGACAAACTCTTTGTTTGAAGCACACTGAGGCTTTTAGGTATTCAAGTGGTCCCTTCTCTTCATCAAAGTACCTCCCAACCAAATGTAACTTTGAAGAATGTATAAATTAATGACCTGCTACATCAAAAGATGTCTTCTTTTGGGGGGGGAAAAAGAAAGAAAAAAAAATAAATGGATGAATGAAACTAGGCTTTCTGTTGTAATCAAGCCCGCATCCTTTCAAATGTAGACTATTTAATGACCTTTAAGGCTTAATATTTATAAAACTGAAGACATTTTAAAGAGCAGACAGTGCTTCAGCAACATGTTTTTGTATGTCGTTCAAGTGTTATACACTTAGACATTCTCATGAAGGACAGCAGTAGAAATGGTTGTTTCTTCTGCTTTTACATGATATGTTTTGTACTCTGCAAATAAACCGTTCCCGTTTGTTAGTTAGCATTTCTTGCTGCAAGCAACATTTTTAACAAATTTTGCTTTTAAAAAGTGTTTAAAAGCGGTGATGGAAACAGGGAAAAGGACCCAAACGCAGAAGACAGAGGCGGCAGGATGATGTGTGGAGATTCACTGTCTTCGTGGTAGACAAGCAGAAGGTAGGTAGGAAGGTAGGTAGGAAGGTAGGTAGGTAGGTAGGTAGGTAGGTGGCTGGGTGGCAGGCATGCAGGCATGCAGGGTAGCAGGGTAGCAGGGGTCGAACAGGTAGCAGGCAGACAAGAGAGAACCAACACAGACGCGATGACGTGACAAACTGACAAAGCAAGTGAACTGGAATATGTAGGGAGAGGCTGATGGGGAATGAATTGCAGGTGAGGAGAGGACCAACTCACTGCAGGCTGACGAGGGAGAGTGGAAACAGGTGTGTGGGTGGTGGAGCAGTCCGGGGTTATTGCAGGGCACGAGACAGGAAGTTAAACCACACAACACACATGAGGGGAGGAGAATTTCTGCAAAATAATACAGGAAATAATTAAACATAACCCATGACAACCTATGTGTGTGGTCAAAATTACAACATACCAACAGGGAAATTCCAACTTTCACTTTGAATGGATTTCTGCGTGTGGTTTCTCTCCTACAAATAGTTCCAATAATCTACATCATCCGTACTGGTAAACCAGAAACAAAGTGTTAATTAGCTTGAAGTGTATTTTTCACTTTAAGCAGAGCCAGGCTCGCGGTTTCCCCCTGCTTTCAGTCTGTATGCTAAGCTAAGCTAACCCCATCTTGACTCCTGTAGTTTCGTACTTCACACACACAGACATGAGATGGGAGTCGTCTCAGTCTTGGAAAGAAAAGGAAGAAGGGTATTCCCCCAAAATGTTGAATCACTCCTTTAATGTCCCAGTTCAAATGTACACTAAGTGTTCCATTAATAAACTACATTTCAAAACAACCAAATGTGAACGTGACCCATGTGCAAAGCTTTACAAAACGGCCATGTCATGTAAAAACAGCCGTGGGGGGGGGGGTTTCCTAACTCTGCAGCATCTGGAAGTCCAAGTTCCATCTTTAGAACAGCAACAGGTCAGGAAACTAAAGCTGCTAAAATCTTAACTTTGGAGGAGGCGCAACATGTTGCCCAGGACAGGGAACGATGGAGGGAGCTCATTGTGGCACTATGTCCGCAGGGGAGGAGGATAATTAAGTAAGAAAATAAATGAGCAACTGCTACGACTCAGAGAAGTCTTCCACGTTGCTACACGGAGGAGTTGACTGGTGGTATAAGCTCCCAAACGCTTGACGTATTTCTTTAAGTTAAAGGGTTAAGGCTGCTGCGACCTCACTTTTATTGTCCTCATCCTCTTCGCCCGTCGCCATGGCAGCGGAGCACAACACGGCATCACGTGGGACCGGTGACATAACCGTTTCTTTCCAGGCGCCGGACTGCTTTTTCCCAGAGTAGCACTCTGTACCACAGGCCTGGCCCACTGCTCTGCTTTTGTGTTTCTTCCCCTCTGTGGTTGAGGTAGAAAAAACTGATTGGCCAATGTCAGCAAGTCAGGAGCAGTCCTTCTGGAATACTCATCGCATGGGGCACGCTTTCCAAAAAAATGCTCTCACCTTATTTCAATGTGGCAGGTTTTCCCATAGTGCTGTTTTCCATTCTTTTCAATGATGCTCTCCTCTTTCCTTTCTTTCCTTTTCCTTCCGTTCAGTCCAGCTTTCCCTTGTCTTTTTCCATTGCATAATTGTAGCCGCTCTCCGTTGGTCCCTCTCTTCTGGCCAAAAGCTTAAAAGGCTCAGAAAGTCCCACCATTATTATGACTTCAACTTTCCACTTTATGTGTGTCCTAGCGGAGGCAACAAAGTATTATCATTACAGTGAGCATTCTTGCATGATGTAACCCTCTTTAGTGTGCGCTGGGTAGAAATCCTCGTGCGAGAGTGACATAATATCTGGTGCGTTAGAAGTGAGAGTTGGCGATACAGTCAAACAGCAGACCATAAACGGCTCTTTATCGTGCCGTTTCATCCTGAAAGTTGTAAGCAAATCACATCTTGCACTTTGATGAACTCCATCCATTCATTCATTTTCCGCCGCTTAATCTGTGGCTGCAGAGCTGCGGCAGGCCGAGCAAGGTAGCAAAGGCTTCCTGAGCAGGCTGTGCTGACGTTACTTCAGTTGACATCCTTTCTTTCTTTTCAGCGATTGTAAATTGAGGAGGCGGCTTCTTCTGCACGTTGCAAAGTTTATTTTACATGCTAACTAATCATATTGTGAAAGAAAGAGTGAAAAAGCACTACTTTCTTCCCTAAACACTG
The DNA here is from genome assembly GCA_011952105.1 of Coreoperca whiteheadi. NCBI lineage: Eukaryota > Metazoa > Chordata > Actinopteri > Centrarchiformes > Sinipercidae > Coreoperca > Coreoperca whiteheadi. Next base: position 1,224,523 of record CM022479.1, read on the forward strand.
GATTCAGACTTGTTTACGTCACATTTCTGCCACCACTATTGTTATTTTTCAGTATAATTTTCAACCAAAAAAAATCTTGATTTGCGAGCTAAATTCTGCTTAAGGACACAGAAAGTCTTGTGCCAGCCCTGGAAAAAAATAGCAGTCATTTTCCAATAGCGATGAGCTGTCATATACGAGGAGCAACTTTCTCCACAAAACATGCAATAGCTTTACTGAACGTAAAAGTATTTTTAAACCTTTCTAATATCTGCTGACCTTTTGATATAGTGGAAGCTTTGCACAATCTCTGTGATTCATCCACCACAGTTCAGTAACAGAGGAACATACACAGTAAGTCAGTGGTCAAAAGAACTGAAGTATTCATCTATATTGAAGAATGAAGGAAATTCAATCTAAGTGAGAAAAAAAAACTATGATATGATTTATATTTATTGTGAAACAGTTTCAGAGCCAGGTGCCGGCTTAGGCAGTGTAGGCAAATGGCATCGGGAAAGAAGGCTGCCGTAAGAGTTCACAATGGCAATAATGAATACATACATCCAGAAATAAATAATTATACATTTTCATTTTCACAAATCTAACTACTGTTTCCAGGGTATGCACCTCGCCACTCACTTCTTGTAGAATGTATAAAGTTCTGTATTTTCAGCAGCACCTACACGGTGTTTAATCATGCATGTGAAGTACACACAGACACCAGGTTAACATGGGGAGTTCTCCGTTTACCCTCCATGTAAGCGACTGCTGATTTTGGACTATTGACGGCAGCGGCATTATTGTGCAAACGCAAATGTACGTAAAGTAAATGTGACAGTGAACAGATGGTGCCCCTGACTGCACCGATGTAGCGCTCTTCAAGAGGTTTGTCAGCGAGCACTGACAAGAATTCTAGGAGTGGTTTCTTTAAAGTGAGATGGGCGCGTGTGGACAGGGCGGCGGCCACATTTTCAGCTCTGGCTTTGGGTGTCACCCATGCAAGAACCAGCACAGCGAAGTTTGGTTTGTTAGAGACGGAGTTCGCCCATGTAGCCTGCCAAACTGAAAATACCTACATGAGTAAATACACTAAGAAGAACGTTCATCTATATGGAGATGAGTCAACAATGTCCTTCTTCATGTTCCTACCCATTTATCTTTGAGTGTGACCTCTTGATCTGAAGGTAGCTTCAAGCAATCACGTGATTGGTTGATCATTGTCATGGTGCCACTTGATTGGACTGACCTTAAACAAATGCAGTAAGTGTGTGTACAGGTGGATGGACCGCAAGTTATTTATCAAACTATGTTCACATTTTTATGTTTTATGACCTTCATGAACAATATGAATCCCCCCCCCGCTTTAGTTTGTCGGCGTGGGCACTTACGCACGTACGTGGGGGGGAAGACGTTTTCTGATTGGCTAGAGTCAAGTGACGTAAAGTGTCAGGAATAAGGAAGTCCCCGTTGCTAACGCTAGCGCGAAATTTCGAAGCTGTTTTGAAAAGTAACTGAATGAAATGGCCGAGAACTATTCAAAGTCGAAACTTAAGCGAAAGAAATCCTGTGCCGAAGATCTCCAGGCGGACATATCCTCCCGGGGAAGCCTGAGGAGGAGTCCTACCACACTGTTCCCCAGTGATATTCCCACTACGGCCGCGGAGCCCGGGAGGTGCGTGTTCTGCTTAACGTTAAAGTAACGTTTCATGCTTATCAGCTGAAGTACATGATTGACAGAACATAAGGGAGGACCTTTTAGGAACAAGGGGGTGCCAGTGGGAAATTCGGCCTGTTTGTGGTCTGATAATACCCATCTGTTCGGACTCAAAGCTCGGTTGCCTCTCAGTCTCTCTACGGCGCGGTTCGACGTAAGGAAGCCGGAGAGGGCAAAGCGGACACCGAGAAACGTGACATTGCGGTGACCTGAAAGCGGGGTTGTGGAATCGTTGCATGCCGAATGAAAGGCGTACACCCTAGTCTTTTAGAAAGCTGAATAAAAGTGTGCACATTTACCTGACAGCCACGGGAACCCAGGATACAGCAGGGCAGAGTTTGACCAGAGCGTCTGTTTCCCCCGCGCGCAAGCTCCTGTACTGATAACAGGGAGCTGAAGACAAAAGGTTAATGAAAGGCCGTGGGCTGGAAATAGGGTTCGCTTTTTGTATTATTCATTGTAAGCACATTCGACTTTCACCAGTTTTTTTAATATTCAAAGTGGCCACCAGTAAATTTCAGATAAAACACAGGGGATTATTACACTCAAGGGTCGACACATTTGAGCAGCCAGCCGGCCGCTGCACCATGGAAGAGCACAATCAAGGAAACTAAAAGGATGCAACCAGGGGGACAAAATACTAGCCTCAGTATTAGACGTGAATCCGCTCCCCTCTGACTCCGTGCCAACCAAAACAGAACGTTATGGGCTTAGAAGAGGTGGGATTTGTTGCACAGGTGCACCTAATACAATCCTAACCTCCTGTGAAGCTACATCCCAAAAGCAGCCGACCAAATGGGAGGCACAGTGATGTGTGAAGTAACGTAAAACCCCAGGAGAGTAGTCTGATGCGGAGCGGCCATTCACTAAGTTAATTACACAAAGTATTACAGACTCTGTGAGCGAGGAAAACCGCTGATGATTTCGGTGTAAGTGCATTTGAGCGTTTGTGATTTTAATACGCGCAGGGTTGGACGTATGGGTTCTTCTCTCTCTCTCTCTCTCGCTGTTCTTTACACAAGCAGACGCCGTGCACCACATCCAAGAGCAGTCTCAGTAATCCTTTGACTGACAGACTAAAAGGCCTACAAGATCATTTCAAAAATGGGAAAATGAACACAAACCTCATCACATCCTGCTCTCCCCTCTTGGGGATAAGATCAAGTCTGGTGAGTGAAGCAGGCCGCATGTCATGTCTGGTTCCAGGTCGGTGTTTCCTGCAGCAGCGTGGTGGCGGCGGCGCAGGGAGCAGCTGCCCGCTGTGGAGGCCCTGTGGGCGCTGTCGCTGACGTGCGCCCTGCCCCACCCGCACAACCAGCACTGGGACCCGGTTCCCGATCTCCCACGTCCACCTGCAGCGGTGCGTTGCCATCGAGGGTACATCGTCACACAAGGAGCCCCACATGTTCACAGCCCAGGTTGTGGAAAGGTGTTCTTGCGTAGACTGTAGTGGCGGGTGATTAGTTATTATCAGTGAGTGTAATGCTCATAATGTCTAGTGAAGAAGTGAACAACCTCCCTCTTTTTCCATCGGTGTGCATCTTGTAGATAATGTAAAAAAAACAAATATAGTTTCTAGTCCATATTCTTATGCCGCAGTCTCCAATAGAAAGCAGGGTTTCATGTTAGAGACTCGCCTTTATTGCTTAATGTCCCCACTTCCCAACTCCCGGCACGTTTACCTGTTGTCTCGGTAAATTCAGTGTAATGTGCATTTAGTGTCGCCCTCCCCACTCTGCTGTGACGCTGCCGTGATGCTCCGCTCAGTTCAGCGTGTGGGCCGCCGTAGTAGCGTGTCGGCGGGTTTTAGCCGGCCTTCGCGAGCCTTCATGTGTTGGCACCGGCCACGCTGGCTGTTCGGCACAGGGTTTGCAGTAGTCGGATTAGTTTTATTAGTTACGTTATTGGTGCCTGGTGGGGGGGGGGGGGGGCGCGGTCGCTGCCAAAGAGCGAACGTCTTAGTGTAAAAAAATGACAAGACTCGCATTGTTGTCTTGACAACATTAACGTCTGGTTATTGGTATTCTCCTGGATTTGATTTTGTGACTACAGAGCTCATGAGTGCGGCGTCTGGCAGCAGCCCCGCTCTCAAAAGCTTGGACGTCGCAGCGGCCGCGCATGCGCCACTAGTGAGCGCTTTTCAGAAGAGTCCTCCTCAGTAATAACTGCGCTATCACGCATCAACAAAGCAGCTTTGTCAGGAAAGGTGATTAAAGCTCCGGTGATAGACTTAAATAGTTTGCCTGTGCCCTAATAAGGTTTCTTTCTTTCCACGCTTGGATTAATACAAACCAGGACGGGTTGTGCAATGTGCCTCCTAAACACAGTGACCTTTAATGATTATCATCTCCATGTTGTCCTTTTTGTTTGTTGATATATTGCAACTTTAATCATCTTGTCTTAAGTTGTAAAAACCCTTTCTTGGTTGCTAAATAGGTCTTAAATTTAAAAGCCGCTGGCATTGAGTCTCTCATCTGTTTTTCTTTCCACGTCACTCTAGAGACCCACAGCACTAAAGTTAGATGAACAGCGGCGGTGTGACCTCAGTGGGGAGGTGGCTGCCTTCCCTGAACCCTCCCCACCTTCTCTCAGGTTCAGCTCCTCCCAGCAGGACCTCTCCGTACAGGCCAGACCCGGACCAGAGCCACCTGACAGACAGCTGTCCTCTCACAGCAGGCGAAGCCACGATGGCAAGACAACGTCCCTCCAAGCCCTCACCAGAAGAGCACGGCTGTCCCACCACAGCTGGGAGGAGGCGGCGGCGGCGGCGGCGGCGGCGGCAGGGGAAGAGCGAGAAGAAGAGGCCGGACCAGTCAGCGGACGGCTTCTCACAAACCAGCGGAGGGTGTCTCTGCAGGAGGAGGGTGAAACCGAAGAGGAGGTGCAGAGGAGTGTCGGAGGAGATGGAGGAGGACGGCTGCAGAGCTGCCCCATGTGCCTGCTGAGGTTTCCTGTCGGGTAAGAGATGCAACACACTCCCATTCTTTCACTAACGTCAGGATTCTCTCTCCTCCGGCTCTGCTATTTCGGTTTGTGGAGGGGGGCGGTCAGGGGCCACGGGCCACATTCCTCCAGAAGATCTGGGTACATTTTAAAGTTAAATGCATCAATCTGGTGCACTTTGAGAGCAAATTGATGAGGCTATGAAGAACTTAGTGGTCTAGTAAACAACTGAATCCTAAACACATTCAGGGTTTCTCCTGGTTTCTGGGGGGCTGAGGTGGTCGTCTTTGGGATGGTGTCTTTATCTTGTCCATCCTCTGATCGGCCCAGGTCTTCATCAGTACTCTTACCCGTTCTTTTTCATTACTGAAGAATAGTTTTTTGGGTTTTTTTAATAATTATCATTTTAAAAACAGTCCTGTTCTGAATTTATTCAGATTAGAATCAATTAATATTTTAAACATGACTAAATATAGTTTCTAGAGCTGCTACACTAATAATAATATTTATAATAGTTTATAAGAAAATCAGATTTTGTGGGAAAGTACTTTGGTTTATGAGCAAAAACCTGCAAAACCAGTCCCACTCCCAGCAGCCTCGGCTGAACATCATCAGATGGGAGCAGTCTGGTTTGTTTTCCCCCCCATGTGAAGCTGTTTTGTTCAGGCAAAGGTTGAGCTCCTCAACAAGGACCCAAATGTAGCTGTGTGAGTGTAGTCTAAGGCCAGCACAGACGGGGTGTGTGTCAGTATGTGAACGCGCGTGTTCGTCTCACACGGAGTGTGTTCACTGTCAGCACCAACGGTGGATCTCCTTGTTCCTGTCCCTCCAGGTTCACCCAGATGGACTGTGACGGCCACCTGGCCCAGTGTCTGTCGGAGGTGAACGTGGACGTGACCTGGTGAGCCGACAGGACGCTGGCGGCCGTCCAGGAGCGACGCGCTGCCCAGATGCCCCCCCACACACACTCCGGGATCACATCGTGTGGAGAAGGACCCACCCAGAGGACACTGGACACGCTGGGTTAAACGTCAAGGTGAGAACACCAGGATGTTCGCCTCTTCGGAGAAAAAACACGCAAGTTAGGAAGAAGATTCCTGTCATGGAAGGGGGTTCGTTTTGGGAATTTTACACCGGGGGTACTTTGAAGCCTCTGGTCGCAATAACTCTGACTCCCCTCAGAGGCCCCTGCTGTCATAGTTGCCCTCTTTAGACACTAGATCCTGAATTTGGCTCTCCTCGAACCTGTCCACTTGGCCTCTGATGCCTTCGACTCCAGCTGGTCGAGAGGACCTCCAAACTAAACTGGCAGTCCAACCTGCGTCGTCCTCTGGGAGACCAACATGGACCCGGGCCACACGACCTCCTCACAAAGCGGCTTTCACGACGGTGTGAGACCAGTCGATGGAGACAGGCTTTCTCTCTGGGACAGAAACAACAGCTGACTCATTTTAAAGCCAAAAAAGTTACATCTTCTATCATAACGACGTGATCACATTGTTTTTATTAAACTCTGTTGTTGATTTCAAGCTAAAATTAATCATTGGAGTTTTTGTTTCACATGTGAAGGCTTTAAAAAACCTACTTGATTATTTTATGTGTGATTTTGCAGATATTTGCCAAATCCTTTCTATTTCCCGGCCCTATTAAAGTTCTCCGGCTCGAATGTCCTTGTTACCTTTGCTTGGCCTGTAGAAGCCGGGGGAAGCCTGGCTCTGAAAAACAACCTACCAACACCTCTGAAGCACACCAGGTAACGTGTTGGGGTGTCGCGTGTGCTGTTGGTCGGGCGCAGTGACTGTGTGAGACCAAAAGCCGTTCTTACGGACCGCACCGGGCAACCCACGCTCGAGGCGGGGACACTGCACAGAAGCACTGGGTGGATGGATACGCTGTTGTTTATCCAAAAAGTAGTTCCGACGCCCCCTAAAACCACACATTTTGTGCATTTTGTTTGTGTCCGGATTACTCAAATGAGATACAACCTGTTACTCAGTGAGCCAGGCTAGGTGGTCCCCCCTGCTTCCAGTCTTCATGCTAAGCTAGGCTAACGCCGTCCCGTCTCCAGCTCTGACATGAATGAGATTGAAGTTATTGCACCATCTGGAAAAAAAATAAATAAAAAATGTCTGTCTTTGTCTTACTGACTCTCTCCACGTGTGCTTGGCAGGAAGCCGTCTTGCACCAGGGTTGGTAAATGAATCGCCCTGATATATGCCCCGTGGAGTGCGACTGAGCTGATGAAATCCTCTGAAGACTCCACTGCAGAGTGTTTTAACATTCATCTCTAGTTAACAGTTCAAGTTTATTTTCTCTGTATGGCATAAACAGACGGACAGAAGGTGGTGCTCGCTGATGAACATCGGTTAATTGGCTCTTCCCGGCATGAACGGAGTAAGTGGCGATCAGAGGATGTGCTGGTGTGTGAGGCCAACTCCCAGGCGACACACACACACACACACACACACACACACACACACACACACACACCAAAACTGTAGCATCTGCAAAGACGTTTCTGCCGTCGTCTGCAAAAACGGACGGACTCGGTTCACGGAAAACCAGTATCATTTTTAATAATTACACATATTTACAAATATGCGGTGAAGCTAAATGAAGCGTAACCAACCAGCATTATGTTAGAGAAAAAGAAATCATGGACCAATTTCATTCGTTTTTAGATAAAGATTTTCTGTCTTTTAGCTGTTTGAGCGGCCTTCGCTGTGCGGTAATGTGGTTTCGAGGACTCCCAGTTCATCCATTGGTCCCTCAAGAAAAAGCAGAAAGAATGCCACTAATGTATCAGCTGGTGCGCAAACAGACCAACATAAAACGTGACTGATAAAATGCAGCAAAAGACATGACGTTTGGTGTGGGGGGGGGAGGGACGACTTCCTCGAATGCTGAAGGGATTTCTAGCTTCTTCTTGAGCGCGTGTGTGTGTGTGTGTGTGTGTGTGTACAGTAATCGGTGACTGTGGAACTGCTTCATTATCTCTCCGCTGTCAGTTTCTCCCCTGCCTGTAAAGGCCCTGCAGCTAATTGAGACCCTTTGACTCCGGATCAGCTAATTAATCCGATTATGTGGTTATCAAATTAGCGCGGGTCAGATTTCATCAAACCAGTCTCAGCCAATAGCGAGCTCTCAACACAAAGCTCATTTCAGAGTCAGGGGCTTCAATCAGTGCTCGTGGCTGATATTCACAGGCGTGTTGCGCATGTGTTTGATTTTAATCCCGGCCTTTTAACAGCACAAGGCTCCTAAATTTGGTCACAAACATGTGGCTCGCTGTGAGTAGAGGTGGCAGTATGTGGAGTAAAAGGTGCACGAACTCGAAACAGCCCAAAACTTCGCTGTATACAAACAAACGCCTGGCTTCTTCTGGTGTTCGGACGCTGCACCAGCGGCCGGCGGAATGAAAGGGACGTTTTGGAAACCCTTCGATGGATGGATGGTGAAGTTGGAGAGCTGACCGACACGCGTTGGGCTGGCTTTACACTGGGCCACTGTGGCCAGTTCTTGATTAGGGCTGGGTATTAACGGAGAGTTCCATATTGATGCTAATACAATACTTTCATTTAACAAAACGTTAACGTGACAGTCCAAAGACGGACAACAGGTGCACACGCAGTTCTGTTTACTACATGGGGGTCCCTGTGCCGGCAAAACACTCAGCCGGGATTTCGATTCATCTCCAGCGTGATAAATAACCTGTCCACTTCACACACTTTAGGTTGAATTGAGTCATTTAGTCGAACGGGTCGCATCTGCGTCACATGCAGCACGAAACATGTCCGGAAGGGGACAGAACGCCGGTTGTAGTTCACAAATCGATAACTTCACCGAATAACTCAAAAACTGTGTTGGGTCCTTAAAACGTTGACAAATGCCCAACGCAAGTTCCAGTTCCTGTCAGTCGGTCAACTCTTCGACTAATCAGCTCAATTGTTTGAGGACTCCGTAGAACGTCTACTTCAACTTGGAGTGAAGAAAATATCAACAAACAAATGTTTGAAGTTCCGCCGGCATTAAAACAAGTAGAGGAACAATGTGCACAAGTAATGTTTGCGTGAAGGGAAAGTGATGGGGCTGAATCTGCTCTGATTTCCATGTCCTGTGCTCCAGTAACAGGAGAAGGCGTGGTCCTTATTACTCAACAGCACTGCGAGCAGAATGCTGCCGCCCGTCCTTTGCCTGTACACTACAGCCATTCTGCTGCGCTGTCCACCACACAGGTACGCCGGCCCGTCCACGTACTATATTGCCAATACAGTCGAACATTATTTTAACGTGGTTTGTCATTTTCCTTTACAAGCAAAGGGACAATCCGACAGCTGAAGTAGCTCTGAGCCGCAGTCGCACCGTGTAAAGCCAGCCTCCGTGTGGAGACGGAAACACACGACGAGCCCAGAATGGAAAATGGAGACGTTTCCACAAGACAGCACAACCAACCGGTCACGTGATATTTTCGACCGGCTGCAGATGGTCACGCAGTGGCAGCTGGTGTGGAAGAATCTGAGCTCAGCCAGCAGGCCTGTACACACTGTGGAGGCTGGAGCCAATGAGCTGCTTTGCCTTTCAGCTGAAGTCCTGATATAACGTTTCTAAAAGCTGCCAGACTGCGATTGGCAGCATTTAGTGTACCATGGCCTTTATACACCTTTACAAATACGGGACTGTATGGATGCTGTCTGCTGCACAACACCCACCTGTGACATTTCTGAATGATACTTTGGCACTGGGAGAACTCCCGGTAAGCAGGACACAATCTTCACCATTACACGTCTACGCGTCAAGCTCCGCCCTTCAGAATTTCGACTCTGACCGACTGCAGTTGTAGTCGTTTGTGATGCTGCTCTCGTGGCTCTACAGGCCAGTCGTGAATGATCTGCTCTGCACTGATCCATTAAAAAGATGGAAGTCGTGTCAGGACTGAAGCAGGCCGCTGTGCTCCAAAAAGAATCGATTCCCCTAAAAATCTGAACGGTCCGGACCAACCCAGGCAGCCAGGGATGGGTGAAGAAATGTTCAATAAGAGATAAGTGCAATCAGAGACATGGTAATTAATACGATCTTTGAGGCACTTATTAAATAAAAAGTCGTCTCCCGGTTAGCCCCCCCCCCCATTGTGAAAATAATAAAAGATAACAAAAAAAACGGTTTGTGGTTGCGGATGAAAATGTGCCACTTGCATCAATAAAAAGGCATCGTCAATTTTGGATTCACTACCTACATTATAATACACAATAATAACTTATTTTTTTTCTTTTTCATTGTACTTTCTTTTTTCATGTGAGGCGCCCCCCCCCCCCCCCCCCCCGCCCCCACAAGATAGAAAAAAAGAAGAAGAAATTAACTAAAAAAATAAAATAAAAAGTGCACGTAAAATTTCAAGTTCTTCAGCAGAACTGTCATATTCATCCAGGGATGTGAGACGGGTTGAAATGTGTTCACGATGGCAGGCACAGAATGAAACGGCTCTCTGTTCACGAGGAACGTGGACATTCTGAGGGGAGAAAGGAATGAAGCCGAAGGAGAAAAGGAACAGAACAGGGGAAGACAACGTAACGACAGGGAATGTTCTTGAAGTCCAGTGTCTTTGTTCTCCTCGTGGATACCAAGAAAGAAGCGTTTGGTACCCCAACAAAACAATCGTCCAGGAAGGAACCGCTCCCATGCTCCTGTTTGCTTTGCCGTGTTGATAGGTCCAGAGGGGGAGTTCATCCTCCCTGTTGTCCTTTACTCGTCCTCCTCCTCCTCCTCCTCCTCCTCCTCCTCCTCAGAGTTGGCTCGCGAGTGTTTTTTGGCTGAGACGGCAGCTTGGACAAACAGTAGGTGGGCGAAGGAGGAAGCTGGTCTCTCCTTCATACAGACTCTTCTGTGGATAGCAGCAGGGGGTTGATGTATTCAAATCCCTCAAACTCTGACTGGTCTATTCTCTTGATGACGTCCCTGAGCAGAGGGAGACAGAAAGAGGAATTAAGAGGCGTTGTTTCATCACAAACCCAGAACACAATGCCTAAGGCGGGGACAGAGTTGCCCAGAGTTTGACAGCACTGCTCCTTTACCCCGTGTTTTTGACTGATTCCAGCACATCGACCCAGACCCACGAATTACTCGGCTCGCGTTCAGTATGTCATAGTGCGTTTGGAAAACGGTTTCCCGGGAGTTATATGCGGTTGTTACCAAGTCGACGGTAGAGAAACGACAGGAAGTCAGGGGAGGGAGAGAGAGATGGGGAACGAGAGTCAACAAAGGTCCACCGCTGGATTCGAACCTGTGACTTTGTCTGCGCCTTAGAGTATTTAGATTGTCGCACTTCCTGTTCCCTCGTCTCGCAGTTTCTGGTTCGATGGCTGAAATGAGGTCTGTGTTCACACGAGCTGAAGAGATGTTCACGTTTTGTTCTGCGACATAAAATCCGTCAGGAAACACGCCCCTGTGGCAGTTTGAGGCTTCCGCGTGTCTTCTAAAAGGCGGCTGCTAACGGGGGGGCTAACTGAGGCCACAGAGGCTGTCGGGGACCTTAAACGGGTTACTCATCCACGGTTTCTGATGAATCGGACTGGTGCATCCCTATACCTTGGGGTGCTGCAGATCGCCCCCCCTCAGGTGAGACATCGTCCTTGAGGCCCAACAATGCATTTCCTTTCTCAGAACTGTTGCAGCTATCAATCACGAGAATAACGTGAAACAGGTGGCAGGGACGTGTATCGCGTCACATGTGTGTTAAGATACAACCAAACGCCACTCCACAGGGTGTCCTCAAGCTACATGACACTTACGCAAGAAATGCTCAGACTAGACAATCGGTACGCTCACCTAACCGTCATCGGGGTCTCATCAAAGTGCGGGCGGCCCAACAGAGCGGACTGAGGCCGAACAGATTAGATACGTATCCAAGATGACAGACTGAGAGTTCAGATTAGGGTCAAATAAATGCTTCTGTGCTTTTGGGTGTTTTGGAATTCAGTCATTGGGGTGACAGGTTGAGAACAATGTCCACAAATCAAATCAGACACTGTATATTTTACATTGTCACCAAGGACGTCAAACTGGCTGTGAAAGCCAAAGTTACTTATATATAGGATTATTATCATTATCATATGCTGTATATCACTGGGACAGGCTCCAGTCACCCGCGAGCCCCAACGGGAACAAGCGGCAGAAAATGACCGACTGACTGACTGTATATCTTTAAAAAAATTAATTTAATGCTAAAAACTCCCGGTTCTTGTTGTACCTTGTTGTTAGTTTCTCTCGGAATAAATCCTTAAAACCCTGCAAAATGGCATCTCTTAGTACATGATGTCAAGTGAGAGAGGAAGAACACGGTGTAGACTAATTAGTGGAGGAACTCGAGCGGCTCCTTTGTTTCCCCGAGTATGCTGCTCCTATTAACAAAGGCATAATCACAGGTAAATGGAGCGGAACCCCATAACTAGTGGGCTCAGAGTGGCTGGGTAAAAATAAATGTACTCCCTTAGCAACACTGCTGGCTTCTTCTCCTGTAGCAACAGGCTGTTTACTCATCTGTGTGTGTGTGTGTGTGTGTGTGTGCGTGCGATGGTGAGGCGAGGAACTGAAGCCCAAAAAGGAGGCCTCTCACTGGGAAAGGCCGAGAGGCTTTCTCCCTTCAGACACTAAGCAGAGCGCTTTGAAGTGAAAACAATAGGTGCGTTCACCGGACTTTCCCCTGGTGCACCAGGTGGGTGGGGCTCTCACTTTGGGGGCCACCGGCAGTGTCGAGCAGGTTGCACATCCCACCCACATAGAGTGCAAGGACAAGTGAATGAAATGCTACAGTGTCTTTCTTTCAGTGTGCCGACTAGAATACTGATGAAGCAAATATCTGATCTCATGTGAAGTACTCTCACTGTAGGAGTAGGTCAACCGCCAATACAACAATTAGATTTAGAAAATGGTGTTTTTCTATTTTGGCTTTTCAGAGAGAACAGAGAAGGCAGAAAGAAAGACCACAGAGAGGGACACACAAAAGAGAGGGGAGAAGGTTTGGGAGTTGACCAAAACAAACAGTGTGTTCAACCAATGTAAATGTTGCCCTTTTTTTCTTTTTTCTCTTCCAGGCTTGGACGACTTGAAAGCATTACCAGATGCAGAATGAAGAGGAGAGAACGAGGAAGGGACAGAGGAGGAGGGAGCGGAGTGGGAGAGACAGAACAAGAGCGAGGCAGAAAAGCACGAGGATATCTAGAGAGCATTTGAACTGGTCTTTGAAAGCTACCGTGTTGTACCAATATTACACCAAGAACACTGAACCCTTGAGCAGCTAGTGGCCATCTGAAACATCAGTGGTACAGGGTTCGTACGTCCAGTGTGACTAATGACGACTGTGTGCTACGGAAAGCTGTATCCACCACACTACAGTGTTCACACAGCTACTGAGGGAGAGTTCTGATCAGTTCTCCGGTTGAACGTGACGCACATTTTTAATTGATGCCAAAGACGGACACAAATAGGCAAAAACTAGGGCAGACAAATAAAAGAAATGATCACACCGATTCAAACGTACACAGGCAAGATTTAAAAAAAGTAGACGGGCCTGAGAGGAAAAAACAAAGAACTAGAGTTTCGGGTACGTTTTCAGACCCGTCGCAGAGACTGCAGCGTATCACTAGCGAGCTACGGCTAACGTCTGTGCGACTGGTGCATTGGCTTTTTATGGCAAACAAACACCAACTGCACAAATACCTCCGGCGTCAAGTTTGTGTGAACGAATGGAGGCGACATTTGCTTTGTGTTCAGCCTTGGCACGCTTCTTGCACCGCAGCCCCCCCCCCCCCCCCCCCCCCCCCCCCCCCCCCCCCCCCCCCACCCACCGCCCCCACCACCGGTGGGGGGGGGCGGGGGTGGGGGGGGGGGACGCCCCGCCCCCCCCCACACA
>CM022479.1:1238088-1250063 GCA_011952105.1 Coreoperca whiteheadi
GGCGCGTTCTTTGGCCGCCCCCCCCCCCCCCCCCCCCCCCTCGCCGTGCCGCTACACCTGAACAGATGGAGCTCCTGAACTTGTGAGGAGGCACTGGTGTTGCAGGGGTTAACATCCTGCCCACCACTGCAGATGCCCGGGTGGGATTCAGCTACTCCTGCTGGGGGGACCGCGAGAACCCCCCAACGCGTTAGAAGCGACGCGGCGCAAAAGATAGGACAAGAATTTGAAAAAAGGACACTGTCGATATATGCATGCAGTCTGCGACAGATCAACAGAACGGGACACGTGATTTTGTGGGGCAGCAGTTTGTTACATTTAGAACCGGGATGTTCAAACAGCGTAGGAACCAGACCTCCAGAGTCTCTGGAGAACCTTCTGCTAAATATGCTTGGTGGGAGTTTCTGAGGTGCAGACTGAAGAAATTAGGGGAACAAAGAATAAATGACTGAATGAATGAAATATTCAGCCAGAATGCCGCACCTACAGTGTTGGGACAAGCAGCAGGTTCAGAGCAGTATTCTGGTCCTAGGGTTCCAGTCCCTGAAAACAACCGGCAAGGACCAAAGACGAAGAAGAAAGTACGCTTCTCTGGGAACTGGCTGAGGCTGCCATTTTCTAAGGCAGCGAGCTGGCATCGACAAACTAAAGCCACCCCCCCCGCCATGTTGGCAAGAGTCCCCAGCAATCCTGGCTTTTAATGTTGCAATGTAAATCTCTAACATGGAGGGTTTACCCTTCTCTCTCCCTACACGGCTCCCACTTCTCTTTCTTCTCGCGCCAAGCCCATCACGAGTGGGAGAGAGGGGAGACTGGAGAGCGGTTTTGCATCACCCCCTCCTAGCGGGAGTGGGCGACATCAGCCCCTCTCCTTGGTAACAGAGGGAAGAGAAAGGGGTGGGGAGATAAAGCGCGAGACGCAGGGAGGAGGCGTGCGTCTGCTTTTGATGTGCCGTGGTGTTTGATGCCAGGTTGATATCTCCACTCGTGAACTGGCAGTGTGCTCTCCGCCCCGTCCTCCCACTCATCGCCCCCCTCCCCTCACTGTACCACCGCAGCCTCTTCCACAATTGCCTCCCCCAAAGTCTGTCACGGACTCCCGTCGTCAAACCGTGTCGTGTCACAAATGAGCTTCAGAGGCGTCTCTCGCTGCGGCCCCTTAATGAGCTGCGAGGCTCACCCACTCCCAGGCTGGTTTGAAGATCAGCACCTTCATGCTGAGGGAGAGCCATGGAAGCTACCCAAAGACACCTGTCATGGGTGCAGAGCATGATGGGCATTTAATAAGGCTCCAATTAACACTGACCTGTCACGTCCCAATGCTGTAGTTATTCCTGTACATGTTCAGAAGTCTCGAGTTGCACAAACAGGGAACAGCCATGATGGTGCCTATGTCAGTCTCCGCGTCGCCTCGCCCAGCCTCTCAGTACGGCGCCGAGCCGGTGGTGATCGCACCAATCACCAACAGCGTGAAAGGCACCATTTATTTTGGAGAGAATCCCAATTCTGCTTTGGCAGGAACAGACGATAAACCGACACGTAACGCTCTCTCCCAGCGGGGCGCCGGTGGCCTAGAGGTCGTCCACTAATCGGAAGATCGGGGGGTTCGATCCCGGCTTCTCCCAGCCGCACGTCATCGGGCAAGATACTGAACCCCAAATTGCTCCCGAGGGCTGTGCCTTCGGTGGCTGAGTGATTAGTTTCTTTGTCCCGATGCGCAGTTGGCAGTGTAAAGCGCTCTGAGAGGTCGGGAAGACTAGAAAGGCGACCTGCTGTGCACCGGCGTGATCTACTGGCCTCCTATGGAGAGAGCAAAGACGTTAAACCTCGAAGCAGCGCTGCCCTGTGTGTCGTGTGCTGCCTGGATTTTGCTTGTCTGCTCGCCTAAGAACGTCTGAAACCTGCTTTTTGACGTCAAAAAAAGGGTCGAGGCTGCGTCCAGCGATCTTTGTGCCTTTCTCTCAAGCGTCTTCAAACGTGAACTCTTCTTGTGTCCGATAGTGTCCACCCTTGTCCCCGCCACTGTGTCGAGACTACAAAGACGGTCAAGAGACACGCAGCTCTTGGAGAGATAGTGTTTCCAAGAAAGGCTTTTCACCCTGTCCGGTGTGGACGTTCAAAACAGGTACAGACACGTTTGCCTGTAGATGTGGTCGGACGACACGTCACGTGACCTTGTTCGTTTCAAGCACACTGAACCCTTCACGCCTCTCGTTGCCGCAGTCAAAGGGCTAAAGATTACGGACGTGACTGTATCAAGTTTTCATGCCACGATCATTGTGACCAAAAATATCCCGGTAAGCGGTATTATCACGATAATCATCACACTTTCCTGAAATTCTGCTACTATTAATATAATAAACATTACTTCACACCACGATTGCCTTGGATTTGACTGAACTGAAGAGGTTCGGCAACCTGAGTGGTTTTCCTCCGGCGGCCTGTCCACGGTCTTTCCCTGATGAAAAACGTATCATGCGCCCCAAACCTTTTTAATGATCAGGTTCTTCTCCGAAAGAGGGGCGGCTGTGACTAACGTCTTGTGCGTTAAACTGAAACACGTCGCTCACAAGCAGCCTTTGCCAGATTGTCTGTGGGGTTTCTCGGTGCTACCTGTTGGTGACATAAACCTGTTCTCCCCTCTGCGCCCCGTCAAGGACCATGTGCGGGTAGCTCCGAGCCCATTCCCATGCCACATTTTTCCATGCGTTGTGCCATAGAGGAGGATTTTAGAGCAGGCAAGGTGCACGGTGCTGCTTTTGCTGAGAAATGGTTTTCTAAAATCAGTCCAAGCTTTAAACATATAAATGCTGGAGCCTGAAAAATCAATCCGGCAGGGATTTAAATGAAAATGTTGTCTAACATAAGCCCGGTAATATCTATTGGCAGGGCCTGCCGAAGCCTTATGGAATCCATTTTGTGACGGCACAGAGGAGAGCAGGCCTTGCTGCTTGTGTTTTCGTGCTGTGGCTGCAGGCAGTCTGCAGCGGCGGAGCCTGCACCGTGTCTGTTGTTGTGCCAGATCTCTGCAGCCTTTTCTCTCCAAAGTTAAATCTTAAACAAGAGCTCCTGTCACATCCCGAAGGCCACGTTTGCATTAATCAAAACAATGTCCCTGATGGCTAAAGACGTCAATGTTGGGAACTCGCAGCGGGGGATGTTTTTCTTTATTGGATGCAGACGTCTTCTGGGAAGATGGCACAGCACCCACTGTTTGAAAATACATGTCAAATCAGAGCTCTTTTTCAACCTCTATTTGGCCACGACAGGTTCTACTGATCGCATGCGTGCTTTCACACCTGCCGAGCACAAACATAGTTTAGGCCTGGTGGCCGCTGCACAGCTCCATGAAGTGCCACTGACCCACTGACCAACGACTTGGCAAAAGCCATAATTTAATTTGCCAGACAGAATATAGAAGCAATATAGAGGACGGTATAGAGCGCCTCCAGGAGTGAAAAGCTAACGTTGGGCTGTAAACGTGCTACGCCGCGGTCGCATGCACTGAGCAGCTTCCAGCCTGTCATGTGACGTCGCTCCCCCCTCTCCTACAGAAGCCTTTCCTCTCAGCGGGACCTGAGCGGGTAGAAACCGTGGACGTGTAACACGCCACGCAGACGGGACACGGCGAGGGCCGTGAAGGCCGACGAGCGAGCGGATGGGTTTCTGTGTTCGGCGTGACGACGTTTAACGTCCCCGACAGCCTCTGTGGCCTCAGTTAGCCCCCCCGTTAGCAGCCGCCTTTTAGAAGACACGTGGAAGCCTCAAACTGCCACAGTGGCGTGTTCCCTGACGGATTTTATGACGTAGAACAAAACGTGAACATCTCTTCAGCTCGAGTGAACACAGACCTCATTTCAGCCATCGAAGAAGTCAGTCCATTTTTGCTAATAAATCAATATATATCTTCTTTTGTGCAGTGGGAGCACCCCTTCTATTGTTTTTTTTCTTGGTACCGGCTGAAGATGTCAACACTGTAGTTTGATTGGTGCAATGTGGCAGTTTTATTTCCTGTGTTGGCCAACCTTTTTGCCCATTGCTTAGCATCATCTGCGACCTCAGCACTGTGCACGTTACTGCGTGACTTGAATGACTCAACCGATGTCCTGGGAAACGCCCACTCAGAGGCTCCCGCAAAAAAATAAAGGACAATATAAAAAACATGTCCATTATTAAGGTTTCATTTCCTTCCACAAAAAGTGGGACTAATTAAAGCTTCGGTTCGATTTTAAAGGGCTGTGAAGGTGTTAGATATCTGAAAGTTACTCATTTATTTCACTCCACGATCAACATCAACTTGCAGAGACCTCCAACCTGCTTGACTTTATTATTTATTGCTGTCAAAGCTATCATCATGTACTGACTTGAAACGTCACGTAATGGTGTGACAAAGGAAAAAACAGACACGATTCCCACTGTAGTGGAAACGAGTCTTCATACAGAAGTGTGGAGTTTTCCCTTGACAGGTACACGTGTGAAAGAGGGCCCTAAATTATTCACATACGGTTGACTCTAATGATGGCAGTGATGTGAGCTGAAGAAGCAGTACTTACTCATCATCTGGTGTTAGCTGCACTGGTTCATTAGTAAACTGCGTGTCAAAGTTCTCGAGGCCGTAGTCATCCGAGATTTGAGGTTTGAAGGGTGGCGTCACCTCTTTCTTCTCCAGCTGAGGAAAAACAAACACATAAAAATGTATTGCATGTAACAACTGTTTTTACTCAGTAACGGAGGGCGGAGGCCGTGCAGAAAAAAACACAACGGTTCCTAAGCACATCGTGTGCTCTACATTCTGCAGACGTTCTACGATTACAGGCCATTGATTTGCTGCGCGCCCCCTGCTTTGATCAAAGACCAATCGCTGATTACCTAAAGGCCGCGGAGCTGTGTTTGAGGCGTTATACTCCTTTTCCATGTCAAATGAACGAAGTGTACACCGAAGGAAGTATTTGCAACGTTGCTTCGTCAAACTTAAGGACACGAGCACTGCGTCCGGCCCTGCAACACCCACCACTTATGTCTCCTCGTTTGATTCTTATGATTATTTTGTGATAATTTACTCGAAGCAAAAGACATGACGAAGACTCGAAACCCCAGTAATGCTCATATCGTTTGAATTATTCTAAATGAGCTGGTTTTGACCCATAGACATATAGCTTATGAACTACTTTTCCATTTTATTAGTATTTTTCTGAGGATTCATCAGTTTATAGTTTGATCACATGAAGAGCCATCATGCACTTATTTCTGTTGGCAATAAAAGAAGGTAGAACGTAGATCAGCACTGGTTTTGGCTATTTGGTAAAGTCACAATCAGCACTGATGCACCGCTGATTAAACATTTGGCTTGAAATCCTGTCGCGAGGAGAAACGCGGTGTGGGCCTCGCACTCTGCCTCTTCTTACACGTCAAACAATAGTTATTTAATATTGTGTTCGCAGCTACTTTACTTTGAAGGTACGGGTAGTTGCAGGCTATGTTTTTCTTACTGTCCACAACAGTGAATTGAGCCCTTTCCCTTAGTTAATGTCACACGTTGCTTTCCGTTCTAGCAGCACATGTATGCACAGAGTCGGATCCACCACTGGGGAGTAAAAAATATCATCATATTATATATGTGCTATGATTCCTCTGGGCCTCACAGCTCCATGTTGTTATTAGAAAGACATCAGTGAGCCTCACTGCTGCTCCTCCATCACCACGAACACACACACACACACACACACACACACACACCGTCCTGCCGCCCCAAACACTCACTACAGCACCACATGTGGATTCATCCACAGCAGAAAATAGTCCCCAACAAATGCACAGTTTCCTCCTGTGTGTTTGATAAAAACTACAGCGAGCAGCTGTTTGAGGAAATTACCGTGCCTTTTTTAAAAAAAGAAAAAAAGAAACTATATATTTGTGAGTTTTTTTTCAAGTTGGCGTCTTCAGTAGGAACCAATGGGCTCGGAGCTGAGGTCACACAAGCACTGTGAAACTAATGTGGGATTTTGGGCTGTAGAAATCAAATGGCCTTAACAGTCCAGGACGATCTGCCACGGCTAGATTTCAACAAACAGATCACGAATTGAAGTGTTGTAGGTGCCGTGTCGATGCCTCCACTTGACACCAATGAGCATGTCTAATAAATACAGGGAGAGGAAAGGCACCTTGGACATCTGAGATGATTAAACAGCCTCGGCGCACTCATCAAATAGTGTGATATACATAACATCGGGTGAGTTCAGACACTTCCATATAGTCGGATGTGCTGCAGTCAGAGACGGGCACCTTGTTGCTTCGTTTCTCAGCGGCAATAAGAAAGGACTGGAAAAGGGAGAGAAAAACAGCAGAATGGAGAAGGTTGAGCCGGCAGCAGAGTAATTGTGCCCGAGTGATTCAGCCAGCAGAGTTTTTTGTCTGGTTTGTTTCCATGGTTTCACATCGGTGCCTCATCCTGTTAAAATGCGCACTGAGGAAATGTTCTGAGAACACAATGAAGTCAGATGGGCACACAGAGACCACAGGTACACCGGTTTGCTCTCGCTCGTTTTTGGTTGTTTCCTCGCTCTAAGAATGTGCTACTTTCTAAAAGCCTGGTTAGACGGGGGGGGGGGGTAAAGTTAGAGGTAAGTCAGTGTGGTTTTGGAAGGCCGATCCAGGTGCTCTCTGATAGCTGATATTCAGCTTCAGAAGGTTAATGCAATGAACCATGTGTATATCCAGTCAGTGTTTCCTCCAGAATTCGGAAAGAAGACAATAAATAGTTAAAATGATGGCACAATAATGAAGATGCGTCCATACGGAAATCCCACTGAAATGTTCCATTATCATCATTTTAAGGCTGCCACCAGTGAGGTTAGTCAGTGTGGGCAGGTATTACTAATGTCGTGGGGACATAAATCTGTTTACACAGTCACATTGTGAGGACTTGCCTTCCTTATGGGGACAAAATGCAAGGCCCCATAACGTAAATCGTTACATTTTAGGATGAAAACTTGGTCTAAAGTTAGAGTAAGGGCGAGGTTAGGTTTAGGCTAGCGTGAGGGTCAGGTTTCATCTAGCAGTGGTTAGGGTTAGGGTCAGTCTCCAGGGAATGAATGTAAGTCAATGTAATGTCCCTGAAAGTGATGGAAACACAACGTGTGTGTGTGTGTGTGTGTGTGTGTGTGTGTGTGTGTGGCGCCTGCCCACGAATAAGACAGGAGCTTGACGTTTGTGTGCAAACAAGTTAAGTCTATTCTCTTCTTCTATGCCTGCCTGTCAAACCCTTCCCGCACTGCGTGATGCTGCTGGAAGCCAAAATGACGGAAAACCACCCGACAGGAAAGACAGCACTTAGGATCAATACGTGTCTGTATATCTATTATTCTTAATACTAATAACAATTGCCCAGAGCAAGACGCAAAGGGCTTCAATCCACTTTTTACACATGTGCAGTTCTACTAAGTTGAGTGTTAAATCGGTCCCGTCTAACCGAGTAGTTTTGGTGGTCCAAACTAAAAGGAACCATTGCTTCTGTAATACTCAGATGGGGGGGCTTTGGAAGCCACCGACAAACCGTTTCTTTAGTTGTCCAGGTAGGAATACTGTTGAGGAAACTGTTCAACGCAAATTTGCTTTCCAGTTTCCATTTTCTGTTCGTCAGTTGTTTCCTGAGAGAGAGTGTGTGTGTGTGTGTGTGTGTGTGTTTCAGTTCCTACAAAAAAACAAACTCCTGCTTCTGCGCTTAATTAGTGTTATTGGTTCAAAGCGCTCCGTGAAAACGGCTTCAAACAAGCAAACAAAACAACTCGCTTTCTCTCCGAGAAGCGACGGCAACTCTTCCCGTCGCTCCCTCTCCACCACGCTGGCCCACCTTCCCCCAACCTCTCTCGTTGCTAATTTCTCTTTCAGCGCCTACCTACACTCCTCTGTCAGCTTCACCCCCTCACATCCTGTCTCCAGCTTTCTCCTCTCGGTTTGTCTGCGTCTTACTCATTGTCAATTCTTTCATCTTCTCACATCGCTCTCCTCTCCCCTCCCACTTTCCCCAGCCTCTGTGATGTGTTGTTGGGCAGGCTGAGGGCTCTGCGCCGTGGTAATGAAGCGCACTGAGGGCCAGGAATGAGCCCGGGCACCTTCTCTCTCACTCACTCACTCACACACTCACACACTCACACACACACACACACACACACACACACACACACACACACACACACACACACACACACACACCCCCTGAGGCCAGAGGGGCACATGAAAGAGGTAACTGAGCAGCAGGGCCATACAGGCGATCTGTGGGCTCTCAGGTCACAGCACCCGTCAGAATGTCTGTGTGTGTGTGTGTGTGTGTGTGAGCGTAAACTCCCGTGGCTTTCGGGACGGCACGACGTGACAGTGTGAGGCGGCCGCTCATGTGACGGGAGAGTAACCGCCGTGGAGCCGTGCGTCACGCTCCTGCGCTGCGTCGCCTAATTGCACACTCTGAGCGTCTTGGTCTGTCCGCCGTCCTCCACCGCCGCGTGAAAGCACATCTCCATGAGAACGAGGACATTAACACCCGGAGAGGCCGAGGGCCTTCTCGTCACCGTCGGTTTGATTTCTAGAAGGGAAATCTCTTTCGAAAGCATCCGCTTCTCGCACAGATGTGCTGTCAGACGGGGATGTACGTACGCAGTTGGCTTCAGTGGACAAAGGGCCATTTTTGGAAAGACGACATGGTGTGTTTTTGGGTTACGCTTGGTTCCGGTTAGCTCAAGGGACTGCGGAGATGTGGGCAACACGGCGACACTGTGGCAACAAAGTGAGGCAGAGCAAGGCACGCGAGCAGCCCGACAACCGGCCGGTTTCTCCAGAACACCAGCCAGGAAACCCAAGTGTGCGAAGAACAAAACAACACACCCACATACGACCGCCGGGACGAACATCACTACTTCGCTGCCTCAGAGGAGCTTTGGCTGGACTTTAGCACTGTGACTTGAACAAACAGTGAACTGTGTCCTGCACATGGTGCAGAGGAGCGGGTCTAAGGAGGCGCCGCCTCACGCCGGTTGTGGAGATACATTTATCCAATCAACCATGTGATCCGGCCGGACAAGATAACCCTCGTGGGTCACAGCAGCTAGCAGAGCGATGTCACGGCTCAGAGGTGTGTGCGTGTGTGTTTGGAGGCCTCCTGATAACAAAGCAGGGGAGTTAGGTGTTGGTGGGGGTGCACGGTCCTCCACTCTGCATCGCACCGCTGTACCCTCGAAGCCACGCTCATTTTTAAAAAGGGACAGTTCACCCCAAAATCAAAAATACATGTTTTTCCATGTAGGAACCGTGGGCAGATTGAAATTAGTTCCCACATGAAACAGCTCACAACAACTCTGCGGATCATCTTCAGTAACCGGGTCATGAGTTCTGGAAAGAGACGTTGCTGTTGAGTTGACCAAATCGACTTCTTTTCCGGCGCTCTGAGCGCCACAAGCCGCGTGCCAGACAGTCCCACCATATTCAGAACCTGCAGACGTCTCCACGGCCGACATCTCCAACTCTCTGCAGCTCGCACAGGAACTATCTGGGTGGATAAACAGCTCTGCAGGTGAGATTTATTTTGGATTTTGGGCTGTCCCTTTAAGATATCCAATCAAATCTGAAGGATTGGATTTAAATCCCTCTCGTAAATGCACATATTCAGTTTCGCCGGGAACTACAACACATTGCAGAAGGATTGGCTTCCCCCGGCCACGTGTCAAAGTCTCCTCGAGCGAGATACTGAACCCCGAACTGCTCCCGAAGCTGCGCCTTCGGTGTGTGAGTGTGTGTGAATGATTAGTTTAATTTGTACTGATGGGCAGTCAGCACCTGCCATCAGTGTATGAATGTGTGTGTGTGTGGGGTGAATGTGACATGCAGTGTGAAAGCGCTTTGAGTAGTCAGAAAGACTTGAAAGGCGCTATACAAGTACAGCCCATTTACCATAAGGACACTCTTAACCGTGAAGAGGTCGGGGGAAACAATCACTTTCAGCTAGCTGATACGTTCCTCTGTCTGCACTTTTGTTCCTACGCTGTATCTGTATGTCCTTTTAGTCTATGCTGTTATGTTTTGGGCTTGTGCCTTAAAACATTAAGTAAACACGGCCGGGGTATCTTAAAGCTCCGGCGTGCAGGACGCCGTGGCAGCCAGCCCGGTGAAGCTGCAGTCTGCAGCCATCTGGGCACCGCTCGCCTCACCCTAACCCTTCCACGCATGTAGGCTGCGCTGGACCCATTCGCACTGCTGAAGCTCTGCAGAGCTGCTCCGGCAACACTAGACCTGGCCCGTGAAGATAGCAGAGCGGCGTCACGCCACGTGAACACGAGGCCTTAGCCTGTGTGCTGCAAGGAAAGCACAGTACAAATACAAAACTCAGACCAGTCACGTGACACTGTTGACCAATTACAGGCAACTGGGGAGGGTAAACCAGGCTGCGAGGAACATTTTCAAAGCCAAATACGAGCATTCTCTTTGATGCTCACACTCTCGCCAAATGCCACTTTTAATTTCAGTTAACTTGAAGTTTAGTTGACCTTTCTGGGCTCAATATGGCACGAAGCAGCAAGTTAAAGTAAACCACGTAGGTGCATCTGCAACATGCAGGACAGGGGACGGATCTCGGTGTCAATGACAAATAACGCGTATCAAAGAACTAGTGGAATCCAGTTCCACTCGCTTCCAAATGATACATTTCTCCTCAACGCTCGTCAGGCCGACAGTTCTCTGGCAGGAGAGAACTGTAGATTTGGAGAGGGCATAAAGGAGGACGGCAGGTAAATTATATTCAAATGTGTCATCTCTTCAGAGAGAAAGCTCAGCGCTCCCTCAGGAGCCGTCTGATGAATATTAATACGTGGTAACAACAGTAGCGGCGTGCCAGGCCTGTCAGGTCTGGAGACAGGTTTCGAGTTTGAGGGCAGAGTGCGTCGCTTCTCCACCTCTCACAGCTTTGTCAACTTGTTTTCCCCCGGCGCTGCACGGGAGCTTTGTCGCTGGGCTCAGGACTCCTCTGCGCTTTGATATCTTTCCCCAGTTTGCCTTTGGTGTGTACTTCACAGGCACTGTGGCAGCACTCATTAACCCAACCCGACAATTGTTTTCCTCCTCTTTTATGCCACTATACTAGCTGCCACCCCAACCACTGTCCCATGAGGCACACGGGCAGCAATGAAGGTAGAGAAATGGCCTTAATTCATCTTAAATTAGCATTTTTTTTGCTACTGTCTGATAAAGTAGCATGTTAATGGTGCTTTCAATTGCAAACCGGGAACAAGTGCAGTTGCAGACGGTGTAGCAATTTTAATTTGGCAAAACTGTAATCACAATTCAGAAAATAAGGGCTCCATTTGGGATCATTTGTTATGGGTTAAATCACATAAACTAGCATCCCAGCCATAAGTTGTATCTTTAAAATTTACATTTGCCAGTGCAATGACAACGACTGAGGAGTCGATTTTGACTATACTGGTTTATGATAATTGGCTGGTATGATTAGAAAATGGCCAGCTGATGAAACAGGTAATACAGTCGTTACTTCGCATTTAATATTACAATCGCATGAAAGGTTATGGATTTCTGGGAGCGTTTCCATTATATAATGGCGTCACGCGAGAGCGTCCTTACACTAAATCTCTAACTTTTGTTTCCGAGGTTTGCTCAAGTCAGATGCACCAAACTCTGTTAACCTGAAGAAGAGCAGAGCAGAGCAGAGCAGCCGGAACTGCAGGCAACAGGTACTAAAGGAAAGCTTTTATTTAGCCCTAAGTGAATGCCAAGCTAAAACTGTACTGAAAAGGACAAGCCAGAACTCAGACAGGGATCCAGCAAATCCAGAACTGAACCTCAGGACTCGAGTACTAAGTGAACTAACGAGGGGACGAGGCGCAGGTGGAGAGGACAGACAGCGAGCCGATTGGCCGGTGGGGAAACACAGGGAGCAGGCAGGGGTGGCGACGCTGACACGGGGCAGGTGGTGG
>CM022479.1:1250088-1272639 GCA_011952105.1 Coreoperca whiteheadi
GGGGGGCACCGGAGGGAAACACCGTGACGCCTAACTGCTACGTAAATAAGGCTACCTGTTCCATTACTCTGCAGTACACGAAGCAGACCCTTTTCCCCTCACCTGTCAGGAGTCAGCCGATGGAAACCCGGGAAGTCTAGCAGTGTCAGTGGCGGCAGTTGGGGAATACTACAGCTGCCATGGCATTAAGCAGCGCTACCGACATGAACGAAGATGCAGCAGTCTGACATGAAGTTTGATGCTCAAACACGTCTCGAAAAAAGTAAAGCGGTTCGAGACTTTGATGGGAGACTTCTGGCAGCTGGTGTGTGGGAGTGTGACAATTTTCCAAGCAACTACTATATTCTATAAATTGTAATGCCAAAATATGGCAAAAACCCCCCCCCCCTCCTAAATCATTCCGATTAAGGCATTACGAGTCCAACAGGTGTTTTCCGTCCGCCCGTGACTCGTACGACAGAGCCCTTGAACCCGCATGAATTTAGTTTGTGAAGAAGAGACAATTCTAAACCGGGTCGTAAATTCCACCGGCCGTTAGCACTCGCATCCCGCTGTCCTACGCGCCGGCAATTCCTTAAATCACTTGTATTGCTCAGCCCTACTGGGCAAAACGGACCATGCGCAGATGTAAAGATCCTTAATATTGTACGCCTTCTTTCGCGTCGGTTTCAAACTATTCTGCACGTCAAACCTACGGCATCAATCCCACAACTGCAACCTGTAAACACACACACACACACACACACACACACACACACACACGCAGTGCTAATGCTTCAGTTGGTGCGAATGTGTGTGTGTGTGTGTGTGAGATTAGGAAGTCACTTTTATTTGCCTTCAGTGGGAGGCACTTCACTGCACAGCAGTCGTTTACACACAGTGTGTATAAACTGGATCATCCATTTTTTAACACACACACACACACACACGCACACACGCACAGGGCTCCACCTCACTCGTGCGCCTGTTCAGATCATAAATAGGAGGGTGTGTTCTCTGTGTTGTCTGAGCTCTTCATATGTACGCTGCAGACAAAGGCAGATCCGCACGTATAACGACAGCTGTGACCTGTTCTCAGAGCTGGTTGGCATTAGATGTGGGCGTGCAGTGTTTATTCTGTCTCTGCTGTTGTCACATTAGTTCTGAGGGAACTGACAGGTTGTCGAGTTACAGCCCAGATCATCTGTCAGCGGCTGTCTGTCAGGAAGCGACGCGCACCCTGATCCTAGATATGTTACTCTGAGACGTTACCGTAGAAGCGGAGCATCACCTTCCACCTCGTAGTGGATCTGTTTGAAATGAGTCTTTGATGATATTCTGGAAGTTTCAACCCCGTTTTTCTCTTGGGGTTTTTCCACACAGAACGAAATGAGAAACAAACCAAAATGCATCTCTAAAAGCCACGTTCTCTCCTCTCATCGGTTAGATGTGTCCCGGGGCGGGAGGCAGAGCTAGCCCAGGTCGGACCTCGATTCGTTCTCCGGCTGGCTGCTAGAGACTGCTGATTTCGCTCAAACCGTGGCGCTGGGTCAGATCGTGTCGGTCGGATCTAGGGCTGAAACGATTCATCGAGTTACTCGGTTACAAAAATTCCTCGAGGCAAAACGCTTGCCTCGAAGCCTCGTTAAATTCCTCTGACGCGCACGCACCCACACTGTATTTGTAGCGATGTCATGATGCCGTTTGACTACATACGATGTTTATGCACCCTCGTCTCTCTCTCTCTCACGCGCCACTCAGACCAATCGCAGCAATGCATCACATATGCTGAAACCTTTACGTAGCCACGCAACAATCATTTCAGCATGCATTCACCGTATACGCCGGGACGTGATGCGTTTTTCGAACGGCGTTCTGTATTTCTGCCGTACCAAACTGCAATGAAGCAACTGGTCTGACACATCTAGGTACATTTTGATGTTTGTTTTGAGATCACAGCTGAAAAAGTCTAGTACCTGTATATAGTGGACCTGTTTGCCTTGATATTTTATATTCATTTATTTTTGTTCTCAGGTGGGTAATTAGCAGAAGGTGCAATCCTTTTTTTGTAATGTTGTATTAAGACAAAACTAACGCCAAATGGCCTTTACTATTTAAGTTTGGATTCATAGTTTGACATGTTTTACAGTGTGTTGACTTAACTGTATTGTGGCCCTTATAAACCCTAAACGGGTACTGATTGAGTGTGCGTACTTTGAATTTAGCGGTGGAAGCGTGCGCTGAAGTGACAGCACTGAACGATCGAGTGAATGGCCGCATGCCATTATCCAGTCAGCTCTTACCTGGTCCCAGTCTATACTGCGGAAAAATGTGTGCGACTTGATATCTGTGAAGCCCGTCTGGACCTGGCAACCCAGCCGCTCCTTAGGATCCTGTTGGGACCAAGACAGCCGGTCAGGAACGTAAACAGGAGCAACGGGACCTTCTTTAGAATTCAGCATCTCCACGTAGACAGTGCAGGCTGATTCTGCTCCATGTGGGCCGCGAGAAGACCGCGTCAAAAGATCACATTTCTCTTATTGTACCTCAGATGTTACACAGCTCCTGACAGAATCAAGCAATTCCCATCCGGGCAGTTAAACATAACGCTGGCCCCACGTGTTTTCATCATTTTTTCCCCCCCCCCCCCCCGCCCCTCTAGCTGCTTAACTTGGACTGTGCTCTTATTGTGGCGACTTACAGAGGCGGAGTGCACGTGAAAAGCTAAAAAGGCTGTTTGCTGCAGAGACACACACTGTGCTCAGTATGTTTCGCAAAGGGCCACACCAGTGCTTTTACATGTCAAAGGTCAATTTACTACAAATCCCTTTCGCTGCTGACTCTTTACCAAAATTAGCATTTTCAGAATTTGGAATGTTTTTCCTTTCAGGCAGTTGTCTTCCGTTCATTCAAAACTTGCTACTCTGGTGTTATGCTATATATTTTTTTAAAACCAACAATGTGTTAGTCCATCTCTCAGCACTTTCGGACTTCCCTACTCAGCACCCCTAACTTCATTGGTTCTGGTACTGAAGGCATAAATCTTAATCTAAAAACACCTCCCAAACATATCGTTTTATTGTGAAAAACGCCTCCCTGTAGTTTTCAGCAAAACTTACCCAAACAGGAGGAAATAGTGCACTTGTTGGGGACTATTTTCAGCGGCGGATTAGTGAGCGTTTGGGGCGGCAGGACGGTGTGTGTGTGGGACTGAGTCAGAATAAACTACAGTGTGTGTGTGTGTGTGTGTGTGTTCGTGGTGATGAAGCGACACGCGTGTGAATAGTTTTTATTAGCAGACTTGATTCCTCTGAGGTCTCTGCGACTGTTCATGCCGTTGTGACGGGAATGTGAAGCGGTTGGTTAAGTTAAAACGTTTTGCTGTGAGATGTTCATGTGGATATCCGTGCGTTAAGTGCAGAGCTGGTGTTGGGACATGGTTAGCTTAGCTTAGCATAAAGACTCGAAATGCACCAAAACCTCTACAGCTCACTAACTTATTTTGTCGCCTTTTTTAAATTCACACACCGACAGAAATGTAAACAGGTGAGGCAGTTTGTGGTTGTAGGGGAAGTTACGTGCTGGCACTATTTATTAGTTTAATAACAGCCGAGCGCAGTGACTTCCTGGAGTCACAGTAAGGTTGCCAGGCAACCAGCAGAGGCGCTGCACAGAATCACTAGGCGGATGAATAAACTAGGAAATAGTTTACATCACTCTATGCTATGCTAAGCTAGGCTAAATGCCTCCTGGCTCTAACTTTGTACAGAAATGTGATGGGTGTTGATCTTCTTATCTCATCTTCTTAGAAAGGAAGCAATTCAGCATATTTCCCAAAATGTTGAACTATTCCTTTAAGTCCCCCGAGGTTCTTATCTTATCTTAGAGTTGAGACGGTGTTGCTTTTTCAGGAACACGAAACGATCTTAAACTGGGATTATTTTAAAGTGGGCTAACATTTTGATTAGAAATACATCAAACAAACAGCAATTTACCTTGTTCTTGACGCATTCTGCATGACAAGTGACCCAAGGCGGGGGCCTGACCCCTAGGCTTAGAAACTGTAAGGCTGAAACATGCAAAAACACTGGCGTGGATTCATTTACAGTGCATTCTGTATTGGACTTGCGCTGCATCCTAGTTCTACTATCTTCCTTCATTGTAACGCAGGCGCAAGCACGTACACTCGGGCAGTGGGAGCCAAATAAAGAGGCCCTCCCCTGGCTGCCCACAACACTGCCCAAGTTCTTGGCCCTGATCCCACACATGGCGATGTGACCGAGCAGCAGTGCGGACTGCTCTCACCTTGTTTAGAAAGCCCTTGAGCACGCTGGCAGCTTTCACCGACAGAGACCTTGGGATGCGAATGGGCTTCTCAAGAATAACTGTTGAAAAGAGAAGAATAGAAGGACAGCAACAAAAAAAGAGAGAGAGAGAGAGAGAGAGAGAAAAGGACAATCGTGAGTAGGGAGGAGGATGATTCACAGTCCAACCTGCCTGTGGGTGACCATGTCTGCTGCGTGGGAGTCAAAGGAAGGGAGGAGATGCAGAGGACACTACGCTGTTCTTTCGCTCCCTCTTGATGGTCTGCACTCAGCCTTGAGACTCCCTCAGCCCAACAACGTCTGTAAAATAGTCCCCCCCCCCCCCCTCAAAAACTAAACGTTTCCTTCCAGTCGCAGTCCACGGCAATGGGACCGGTGCGTGTTCTCCCACAGACGCGGTTACTCCCCGCCGAATTCCAACGTTTCAGAATAAGATAAGCGGCTGCGGCATGAACAGACACGTACATGCAACAGTGTAGGTGAGAGGAGGCATGCTCGTCGCACGTCATTTGTGAACGGACTCTCCTGGGAGGAGAACAGAGGACGTTCAGTAAAAGTGTAAAAGTAGCGACACAAATGCATGAGGCGAAGAATTGGGCCACATGCTTCATACAAGCCATTTGTGCACATTGTCTTCCATTAAAACTGCTTTAATGCCCCGGGCTCCACCGCTCAGGCTACAGGCTCGGGCTCGTCCTTTCTAACGTTTCCTTTTCATCTCGTTAAGAACATGTCCTCCCAACGAACCACGCCTTCCTCTCTGGTGCTCGTCATCATTTCAGCTGATGTTATAGGAATATAAATGTTAAGACTTACTGGTACAAAATGGTGGGATGAGAAGGCAGTCTAATGTGTATTGGAGTAAAACACAATTGGCATGGTTATGTTTGGCCACTTTTGACAGCTCTGGAAAAAGCTAGGAAGTGGTCAGAAAACTAGAGAGGCTCAGAGGGCACGTTACAACAGCGTTAGCAGTACACCATCCCAAACCAGGATTGAAGTTGTGCGTGTTTTAACGTGAATACCGCCTTGTGGCTGGTTCCACCACTGAATCAAGTGTTTGCCATCTGTCTGTCTGTCTGTCTGTCTAAAGCCCTGGGGTTGGCATGTGGAGCACTGACACCCAAAGCAGAGCCTGGCACAGGGTCTAGCTAGGTCGCATATGGCTGGGTGGCCCCTATAGTGAAAGGGCTGGTTTCCATTGGCAGGCAGTCGTCCAGGAACCTGCTGCTCTACCGGTAAGACCGCCAGGAGGATGGTACTGGTGGCAGATGCTATGCTCCTGACAGTCACAGCAGAGACATCATGCGTCACACGAGCCCACCGTAGTATGGAGGAATTTCTGTTATGGAGGACTGTGCGGGAGAGGGAGGCAGGACGAGGTACGGGGGCGTGCTATGTAAGAGTACCATATGGCTCGAGGAAACACAAATGCAAATAGGACAGATATTATCGGCGCTCCTCTACCCCGAGGGTGCGATCACACTCACAGTTTGTTTTCTTTGGGCCAAAGTTGACTTTGTTTGCAATTTCGTATGTATGTTGTGTAGGCTGGCACTGCGATATTACCTTCCTTATTGGGCGGCGGTCTGGTACTTTAACTGGGTTTGAGTTTGGTGGCTGTAATTTGCCAATTACCACAATGCTGAAGTCAGTGCATGAATGCCTCGCGGCCACAGCTCGACAGTCCATTATAAAGCATCACGTCACTCAGGAGAGCGTCGACCCCTTTTGAAACGGAAAATAAATAACTGAATGTTTGCTGGCCTCCAGTCTGGAGACTTACAGTAAGCGGCAGCGGCAGCAGTAAGGAAACGCGCATGGGCGTCATTGGGAGACATCTGTGCGGCTGCCTTCTCTCGAACACCCTTCTTTGTGTAAATCTCTAAATCTGTTCTGCACGTATATTTGCAAAAATTTGAATTTCCTCATTATTTGACACCGTTCTCGCAGAAGCATTAAGACCAAGTAGCCGAGGCAAAGCCAAGGCGTGAACGGGAGAAAACTGTTGCTTCTCTTGAGCAGCGATGGCACGGACACATTGATACGCATCAGTGCAGACTCATTTTCACTCAGCTCACTTATGTGAGGCTTTCCAGGTACAAGTAACTGCTGGCCATCCGCGTTCTACGTCCGCCTCCTTACACCATTAAAATCCTAAAAAACCGCAGGCTTCGGGGGAGATTTCCTGACATCCTAACGGTGACCTTCCACTGATGGAAGACCGAGACCTGTGTCTCCGCTCCGGTGGTTATTTGGCGCCACCTCAGTTCAAATGACAACGTGTCCACGGGATCCATCATTGCCACGCTTTCCATTCGTTGGCTGTGTAGAAAGCCCCCGAAAATCTTTTAAAGTAACCGTTGTCGATCAAAAATGAAGACAGATTCAGCAACTACAAGGCGTTTTTCTCGCCTGTGGCTATTTTCGTAATATAAGGGGGCGTTTCCAAACGAGCCGCCTCTTTGGTTGGTCTGAAACGCGGGAGCACACAGCCCACGTTTCCCGGTTGTGTTTCCGGGAAGGAGAGCACCTGTCAATCATCTATCGTGACAACGTCTATCTAGCGTCCAATGGTGGACTCTGTGGACACGTTACCCCGCCTGTATGGGACTCAAAACTGAAAATAAAGATCTGAAAGGTTGAAACTAAGTGTTCGAAAACTCTAACTCTTACAAACAGAAGTTTCGCAAGATGGAAAATAAGATTTGCAAGCTAGCAAAATGTTAAAAAAAAATAAAAATATCTCTGCAAACATTATGTTGTTTTTGAGATTTCCCTCTTCAGAACCGCAACATGTTTTTTACGAGTTTTGAAACTCTTGAAAACTGAGGTTGGAAAGGGCGAATTGGTAATAGATTTGAATCCCATACACCTGCACCCTAAATCTCATGTGTAACGCAGGCCACGATGTGGCGCCAGCTCCTCCACAGTTCATGAGGGGTGGAGGAGCAGCATGCAGCAGTGCATCATTACATGAGTTCTCAAATGTTAACCCGCTTCTGTAACATTCTCAACTGCTGGGCAGTAAGACCCAGCTAGATAACAGCCAACTGTTACCAACTTGTTATCCCTTACGACATTCAGAAAACCAGCTTGTTTTTCAGCCTGACCGCCATGCAATCAGCACATGGGTAGAATTTCCCCAACCCATTAAGGACCATGTAATCTGTCACTAAAGGGGATTTCCAAGGTGGAAAAACGTGGATATAAATACACAGGAGAAACCTGTTCATCCAACAAAAGAAACAGCATGAATGTGTTATTTCCCTCGGGCCTTCTCAGCCTTTCAAACTACTGTATATCACTAGTGTGAATATGACAATAGGTTTGCTCAAGAGATATCACAGACCAAAACAAACCCAGAGTGCATGGAGAGACTACAGCAAACTGCAACTAATTAACATTCGAGAGAAATGAAACGATTCCTCCATTTTAATGAAGCATAAGCAGAACCGCCTGGATTTACACAGACATAAATCCTTCAGAGCCCAGAGCTCATTGTTATTCTATTACATGGAGTCGGTTTCCCCCCACTCTCAGAATATCAGCTACACGAAGGGTTAAATCCACATGTTTCTGTTCAAACGGCACCAAACAGCCTGCCATGTGCTCTCAATATTCATGTTGGATTTCCCTCTATTCCTCTACAGTCCCATTCCCTTAAACCATGGATCCCGGCTAGAGGGCGCTACTGCTGGAGGATGAAAAATACTGCCAATACTGTCAGATGTTCTCAACAAAAAGCCCTTTTTAAGGTGAGAATTCCCCCTTGTAAAGTATTTATTTAGTCGCTGACTGTCCTGAGAACCGCAACATTTGCAATTTGTACAATGATGACAGTATTTACAAGCATTTCTTGACTCAACCTTATTTCTAATTCAGAGTATATTTTCTTTTGTCTTTTTTTTGTCCCACACAAGTGACGTGGCCCTGGGGAAGTCGGCCGGACCACCACGGTGGCCCCGGGTGAAATAGCTCGACAAATATCGGGCGGATGGCCATGACATTTGGTTTAGACCAAACACCTGCAGAACTAATGACGTTCCCATCAGCCTGTACGTTGTCTTCAGTGCTAATTAGCAAACGTTAGCATGCTGACAACATAAACTAAAGATGGTGACCATGGCAAAGTTTATACCTGCCAAACATCCGCATGTTAACACGTTCACGGTTAGCACTGTGATGTTAGCATTTTGCCTCGCAGAGCCGCTAGCCTGGCTGTACACGCTTGTTTGCCCTGCCATGAGAGGTGGACATTTATGGCCCCCAGAGGACGATTACTTGATTGATTCGGTGACTCCGGCACCACCGTCAGGTAATGTAAATGACATTTTCCATTTTTACTGGGCCAACAGATTTAAAAAGCACGTTCATGCCACAAAAAAACCCCCCCCCAACCCTCTCAACAGGAGCACTTGTTTCAGACCCAGCCATTTTTTGAGTTTTAGGATTTTTGGCATTGTTTTCCAAGACAGAACAATGCCTCATAACTTTCTAAATATCAAATAACAATTAGTACAGACAGCAACTCTTGTTGGGGATCCACATGTGCTAACCATCACTAAAAAGTATTTCAAAATGACAGCTGGTCTTTGCCAGTTCGAAGCCCTTCTCGCTCGACGGCGGCGCCATGAAATCTTCTCCAGCCTACGAGTGCAAAGCCTACGTATTCTTAAATTCCTCAGTCTCACCTTGAAAGAGGTACTCCTCTGTGTTCATGTCAGGATTGTCGGTGATAATGTCAAACGGGGACCTCCCGGCCATCATCTCAAACATCAGCACTCCCAGAGCCCACCAGTCCACACTGAAGCCTGGGAGGGCACACAACGACAAGACGAGATATCCATTCAGATATGTGTGTGGCTAGATAGCCCATCTTATCAGCATAAAGCCCAAACCGAGGCTGGTTCGGTCTCGAGTGGAACATGCTGTATGAAATGTCCTCACTGCTTCTTCATTAAAATGTGTCGTCAGTAGCTTAAAGCCAGGCTGTCTCCTGCACTCACCGTAGTCCTCTCCTCTGAGGATCTCCGGTGCAATGTAGTTCGGTGTTCCACAGAAGGTACTAGTGGTGTCACCTGGTCTGATCCCCTCCTGACGGAGGAAGGAGGAGGAGGAGGAGGAGGAGGAGGAGGAAAAGAAGGAGAAGGAGGAGAAAAATAAGAAGGAAAAGGAGAAGAAGGAGGAGTATGGAACAGTATGGAGGTGTGGAAGATGTGATGAACGGTGGATGACAAAAAGGACAGTTAGTACTTCCAGTCGACACAGAGCTGCTGCATCATGGCGAACCCCACGGCAGGCGTCCACGCGCTCCGCTGAGAGAATGGGCGCGGCCCTGACCTTGCACATGCCGTAGTCTGTGAGCTTGATGTGGCCCTCGTGGTCCAAGAGGACGTTGTCCAGCTTCAGGTCGCGGTAGATGATGCCCTTTTCATGCAGGAAGTTCAGAGCGATGCAGATTTCAGCAGCATAAAATCTGTGAAGACAGAAATACAGAGAATGGCGTGTCGGAGCGCTCTATTTCCCAAACAGCACAAGTGATGAATTAATTGTTGTCACATTAACGTAACGGCACAATATCTTAACGTAACCGTACAAAACGAATGACCGTCGCACCCACAATGCTCATTAACTAAGCTACAGTGCTAAACATGTTTTGAAACCCCACGACTTAATTTTCCAGTTTACTGCTGTTCTGCAGCAGCGGTGTGACCGTGGTGGGAAGGAAAAGGGGGGCTTTGCGCTCTCTTGCGGCGCTGCGGGTGACACATACCCTGCAAGCGTTGAAGGTCCTGCCACGTCTGAATAAAGCCAGTGACAGCCTTCGTGCAACAGAGACCTGCTGTACGCCTGAGTGCCAAAAGGCCACTGCAGTCGCTGATAGAGAAGGCCAGCAATGTGACAGACTCCATGTCGGAAAGGGGCTCACTGAGAAGGCTGTCGTTCATGCCCGCAGAGGATGAACCCTTTGCGCCCTGAACACTCTGCGAGCGTTCCTCTCCCCTCAAGACAGAATGTCACGATATCTGGTGACCTAATAGACCGACCACCGAGAAATCTGCACGGCAGCACGCTCACGACGCCCTGTGCATCGTTAGCCTCGCTGCCGTCCAACACGTTTACATCGTGGGGTGTCGTGAACCCTTTTTTTAATGAGGGGACATGTCACTGTGCGTCTAAGTCAATACTCGAAGCCGGGACGCTGTCTGATGTGAAGTAATACGTGCAAACATTCGGTTTGTCTCTAATCGATCAGAGAGTTTTCAGGTATAAAGGATCCATAAGTAGATTTCTGTTGCTGAGACTATTGTCATTATGGGGAGCATATGGCGACGTCTTTATGGACACCATTACATTAAATTCAAACCCCATGGATTTGACTGCGGTCTGATGTGCTTGGGGGAGTCCGTAGCGTGGTTCCTCTGCACGTGTAGGCAGCGTGCGCTCTGTCTCTCGGAGATAAGCCCTCATTAACACGGACGAGCCTCTCTCTGTCGGCCCTCTGCGAGTCCGCGATGGTCGAGCGACGAGGGAAAGACTGCGCTGATGTTCGACAGAGAAATCACAGATCCTACATCGCTCCCCCGCGTTTTCACGGTGACAGCCTCCATTGTACGCCGTCGTTTCATAGCTGGCAGGAGACTGATAGAAGCTGCGTCCTATCGGCAGCCCCATCCATCGCCCACCGGCCCGCCTCCGCCGCGGCGCGGGGGAATGCGGCAGGGCTTTCTCTAAGCGCGCTGCTCATGAATATGTACAATCATTATGAGTGATTAGCACGCTGCTTTGCATATGTACAGCCGCTGTCTCCAGAATGCAGATTGCAGGGGCCGACAGGGGCCCGCCAGTGCCTCTCTAAACTGCCCAGCCTTTGATCCAGCGTTTATCAGAGCCGCGGTTGGAGTGCCCCGCAAGTAGACAGGCACAATGAATTATGGGTGCTCATTATATTACTCAGAGGTGCAAAAAAGAAAAAAAGCGCGCTGGTTCTGGCAGCGTGGCCACGTCCGTGAAGAGCTGCTGGAGCATCCCATTAAGCGCAGGTTTGTACGGAGCACTTAGGAGTAGCGTGCTGCTGACGCGCGGAGGAGGTGCCTATGAAAGCACCTTGGACCAGGCTCACGCACTCCAGCTGTCCTTCACCGCACAACACAAGATGCTTCTATGAAGCCGATTGGTGTTTCTGTTCTAACCAAAGGACTAAAAACTACACACACCCTGCACTTCACATAACGCCACCATGTGAATGACAAAAGGAGGAGGTTCAATCAGTCCAACCCAAAATAGCTGCCAATTTCACAGATGTGTCTCCTGCGTAGCTCGTTGACTCTGCCATGTCAACTTAACCGAAATGCACCCACTTGTGTGTCCTCCTCTGCTCCGGCAGCCTATTCCTGGAGCCCTCGCATCTTTCTGCTGCAGTCTACGGCCTGCGGGTGCTTGAGAAGGGCCAAGGGAAAGGCCACTTCACTTTAGAAGTAACACAGTGAACTCTAAATCTAAATTTAGGACTGGGACTTGAATTTTTTTTCAGTCAGGGACGTAAACAGATGTTGTAGCATCTGGATGTTTACCTTGCATGTTCTTCCGGGAGCTTCCTTTGTCGTTGCATATGAAACATCAAGTCGCCGCCGTTCACGTATTCAATCACCAGAAATAACCTGGAGATCAGAGCGGGATGAGAAAGCCCATGAAGTAAACCACTGCACTTGTTCAGCCGCGGCTCTTTGAGAAATGTTAAAGACTAGGTGGTTTCGAAAAAATGTGACAAACAAAGAGATTTGTCACGCAGGTAAAATGAAATGTCACAGAAAAATCAGATAAAAGAGTACATGTTTGCTCATGCTGCTTTTTCTTAGAAGGCTTATTCTAAATTGTGAAAAATGTTCCCAACAAATCCATTAAAGAGACTAGAAAACACCACGACTGCATTTTCTCACGCAGACGTCGCTATTGCTTTGCTAGTTTGACGAGCTCAGAGGAATGACCTCCGTTTGCTATGTCCGTTGTATGTTTTTTCATTGTCCATTATATGGTCTGTTTAAACAGCCACTGCTGAGGCGCAAGATGGCCAAACGCATCGGATATGGAGAAAAGAAGGCGCTGCGCACTTCCGGTGCAAGGATTTAACAATGAAGCCAACGTGCTGGTCTCTGGACCTTCATCAGGGCCAACGCTTGGCAGAAACAAAGCTTATGATGACATCAAGTGGAGCGCGCCTGTGAAAGC
Source organism: Coreoperca whiteheadi (assembly GCA_011952105.1). NCBI lineage: Eukaryota > Metazoa > Chordata > Actinopteri > Centrarchiformes > Sinipercidae > Coreoperca > Coreoperca whiteheadi. Next base: position 1,262,625 of record CM022479.1, read on the forward strand.
TGGGGGGGTCCAGCAATGCAGAAAGCAATCAGGAGATCCAAATAATCCAAATAACAATGAGTAGTGATAAAAAGGAAACCAACCATCACGAGGTGCGGGACCTACGACCTCCAAACACGTTCATGTAATCCGTTTATAGCGCAGGGACATTACAGCCCACATTTTAGCGGAATGTCGACATCCTCGGTTTTCGTGGCGTCTTGTGTCTTTGATGTCATCATACGTTTTGAGACCCTCCGTCAGACATTTACTTGCATCGGACCGAAAGTATGCGGAGCTTTCCTGTCTTCACCGTTGTTTTAGGACGATACTTGTTAGTGGGATACATTGCTTTTTGTGGGATTTGTTGATAATTGTAAAATCCGCCAATGAAAGTGCTGTTCCGTATTATATCAGGTCAGGTACTGTGAGCGGTTACTGAAAAGTATCGGCTTTGAATCCAGGGCGAGCTCTCTCAAAGGGCCAGCCTTATCGTGCTCTTACCGACTTTCTGTCTGGAAACAGGAGTGGAGGCCTACTAGGAATGGATTGGTGGACGCCTGCTCAAACACGTGCTTCTCTGTCTGCACCCAGTCGATATCCTGGAGAGGAAGAGGGGGGACAGACGGAGGCAGAGATGGCATGAAGGGGAAACATAATGTAGTAACAATCAATTGGTCTGATCAATGAGACTTTCTCTGTGGTTAGACAGACAGATGGAGAGGCACCGTGCCGCAGATAAAACCTGTAGTCAGTCTCGGGACAGGAGCATTCTGAGACGGTTTTGTTCCTTGGACTGTTCCACTTTAAAGGGTGGACCTTGGATGGCGTGCCAAAAGATAACCAGGCAGCCTGAACGCCAAACCTGTCTTGACAGCCACCCACCAGTTGGTCACTGAGCCAAATGAAGGCTCAACACACCCTTTGGAAAAGTGTGCGGGGAACAGTGTGGAATGTAGAAGGACAGCATTGAAGAAAATGGCCCTGAAATCCACACTTGTCAGACGTGACATTTTCATCTGAGAGGCGCTGATAATAAGTGCTTGCTGGATTATGCTGCACATCGCTCATGATTACATGACACAAACAGTTTGGTTTTCTGGAGGGTTAAAGGGTTTGATTCGAACGTTTAGGTTGGGAGGGAGAACGCCTGCACAGCGTGGCCACACCTTGCAAAAGGTCACGTTAGGACCCTTGCTAAGTTTAAAAAGATAGTGGTACCTAAAAATCCTGCAAACCTCTAAGGTATCATCATGACTCAAAAGTAAAAGTTATTTTGATACAGAACATACATGTTATATTTGTGGATTCTTATTGCCGATACACTGACATGTGAGCGAAGGGAGTCGCCTTTCTAAATCAGACGTCATCAAGTGCTTCACAGTAGGAGACCAAAGACATTAAATATAGACACAATATAAGAGTAATAAATAAAATGGGGAGGAAAATAAGCCAAGCCAAACTGAAAATACCGGCACCTCGTACTTTAAGTGCAAAGGGAGAGCGCTCCAAAGTTTGGGAACCACAACATTTTAATGCTGAGCTAATTGTAACGGTTCGATCCTGTTAGTTTAGTCCTGTAAAACCTCTTATACGCCCATTATAGGTGCTATAAACGTAGCGTAGTATCAAGTAGCTTAAAATGGAAATATACTCCAGTGAAGTACACGCGCCTCGAAACTGTTCTTGAGAACTCTTGATCAGATGTACTTAGTTACCTTCGACCGCTATCAGTCAGGAGAACAAGAACCGGTCCGACAACTAGGAACCTACGGTCCGTTTATTCACAGGTCGACCCTCCGGGGTGGCCAGAGAGACGGGTGGTTGAGCCCGAGGCCAGGATGTTTTATGCTGAGTCAAAGGGTCATTAAGTTGCTGATAATTAATGTTTCACGTGAGTTACAATACGGCGTGTCGGCGGTCTGAGCTCCCCGACACCACATGGTTCCTTTGCAACGTCACAAAAGAGACCCCATATTGTGCGCGTGAAACCAAATTCCTTCAGGTCAACTCGTTAGCACTTGAGGGAATGTATCATTATGCAGATTATGGCTCCACAACACATCCCGTACTGGTCACTTCAGCTCCTTCAGCAGTTCGTAGTCTGTCTCCGCAGAGCTCTCACAAGCTCCCTTTGATGTCAGGCATTAGACTACTAAAGAGATGAATTATTCAACTAATGTGCATGAATAGAGCCATGGATAAATGAAAGTGGCCTGTCCAATCAGGACATCAGGATGACTTCCTCAAATCCTCTCTATTCGGGCAGGATTGCGAGGCGATTTTGTTTTGTTCTTCCGCTGTCGGGGAGCGTTTGGATTTCAACGCCGGAGTTAAGTATGAAGTGTTTATGTGTGGAAAAGGGGGAAAGGAAGGTGAGGGAGGCACGAAGCCTGCAGCATGATTTATGTGGTCCTGGATTAGTTGTGCAGATGTTGGCTGATGCAGTGGCTCAGCGGTCCTTGGTCTGGTTGCGTGAGCCCGGCGGTTTGTGTGTTTTCTAAGGAGTCACATGTTGAGCAACAGCGCCATCTAGTGGGCTTCTATAGCTCTTCTTTTTCCAGGCCTGTTTTCCCCTCAGTAATAACCTCTCTCCTGTAAGGTTGTCTTTCATTCTCTTGTTCTTAATTCCTTGAAACCTGTTCCCATTTCCTGGTTTTTTTTTGTTTTTTGTTTTTTTTTTGGGAGAGGGATGTCTGGGCGTCCCCGTTCACAACTGCTGCCCCCCCGCGAAGGTGGATGGACGGAAAACCTGTTCCTATTTTATCACTCGAGGAGTGTGGAAAGAAAAAAAAAAATAAATAAATCGACCCTATAAGAGGCTGTAAAGATGGAAGTATTGTAATTTTTCCTTGCACACTTGTGAATAAATTGCCCGTGGAAATGAGGAAGCGCCGTTTGCTCTGCCAGCTACATTCACATCCATAATAAATAATAAATGTGAATGCATATTTCCTGCCTCAGAAGCGCCATGCAGACTTTTCCCTTTTTCGAACTGAATTTCACGTCATGCAAAACAAGATGATACGGCCGGATTTCTTCTTCTCCTGTGCGTCACCCACTCACTTATTCCTGCTTCCTCCGAGGCCCCTTTTCCAATTCACAAGCTCTCCGCCACGTTTGTGCCGCTTCCACCCCAACCTTGTCTTCCCCCTCCTTTTGTCCAGTGTCTTTTTTCCTCGTTCCTTTCAGAAGCTCCAACCAGCCTCCGACTCGGCCTTCTTCACTCCCATTTACCCAGTCCTGCTTTCCATCTCCACCCTCCCTTTCCAACTTGTATCCTTCACATTATCCTTCCATTCCTCCTTTCCTCACCGATCACTGCCCTTAGACCTGTTGCATAGCGCCGCGGCCGCCGGGACCCAGAGCCCTGCTGCCTTCCATTCTGACCGGCTAGCGGGGGACTGATTCACGCTTGGAGTGCGAGGTCAAAGCAATTAGAGAGACAGTGGAATCCGAAAGCAGCGCTCCTCTAAGTCTAAGAACATGCACGGAAAACGTCATGCAAAAAGTATTTAAAAGTCATCCTCCCATCCAGGGAACACACGTGACCCACTGGTGGACTGACGTCCCTCTCATCTCTCCGGGACCTGTGGACCGCCCAGGAGTTCCCCCCTACAGTGCAGTACACGTTGGCTGCTCGCGCGGCACCACGTCACTGGACGTCAGCAGCGGGAACCGGCGGTGGCAAACAGACATGGAAAGTAGTCAGGCCACTCCGGGGAGCGAATGTGATTCGATCTCTGCTTTTCTGGAGCAGTGACGCATGCTGAAGCCGGGAAATAGGACGGTGGGGTTTCCTGACGTCGCCTACATGTGCGTTTATATAGATATATAAATCGACAGGTGGGGGTGTTTTGACGTGCCACCAGTTTTGTCTCCGTGGCCCCAATCTGGAAGGGTGGGAACCCCTTGTGTTGCAAAGAGTCACAGTTTGCTTTGGATTTGCGGAAATAAACAGAAGCGCTGGGGACAAATATAACACGTTTTAGTCTCTATGCTCGGACACAAAGCCCCAGAATGCAAAGATCACCTTTTTGTTTAAGAGTTATTGTCTGGAATTGAAAACACGTGTCTATTTCTTGTCTCTCTTGTTCGTTCTAGTTCGGGAAATGTAATGTTTGTGAGCACAATGTTATCATAACTGACGGCAATGATGGCAACACATCAGTTACAGACATAGGGTTGTAATAAACCAGAATTATGCCCAAAGGCTTTCCCACATTCCTTCATCATCATCATCATCATCAGCTACACTTTGGCTAGCTACACACTGGCGAAAGCAGAGCTCCTTTGCAAAGACTCGCGTAGCAAACGTAGAAATGCCGCGAGTGAGTGAGCTTCCGACATCTTTCAAACACTAATTGGGTTTGTACTTTGTACTGATTAGACGTCAGAAACGGAGTTCTGCTCTCAAACGTGCATAAGAAGCACTTTGTCAACCGATAAATAAAAAAGCATTCCCAAAGTGTACATCCCTTGCATTACTGAGTCCTGTTAATCGGATTTCAAGGGTTATGCGATGAGCCGGGAGACTTAAATATTCAGCATTTTAATTAATAAAACGAGCTTTATGCATTAACGTGGATGATGTGAACAGAGTGCGCACAGGGTGGAAATTAAGTGAAGTGGCGACCGCTTTCTCTTTTTGTAATTGTGGCTACGACTCGTGAGCTCGATGGTCGGCATCAAGTCCACATCAGATGAAGGCTACTTGTCGAGATTGGCCAGTTTCTCCTCATTTAAATTGGAAATGAAAATCTGCGACGCCAGCGGGGAAGAAGGCCACAGTCTGCACCTGCGTTCGCACGGTTGTCAGTCACAGCGTTGGTCGGTGTAGCGTCAAGTGTCACCCGTGACCGTGTCAGTCAGTGTGACTCGGCATCGACCAACTCCAAGCGCCTCGCGTGTCCCTGTCTCGCATCGCTGGCACCCGCGGGCGTACTTGGTGTCTCACCTCATCGTCATGGACCAGCTCCTTCTTCACCACCTTCATGGCGTACACCTGCTCGTTCTTCTTTAGCCGAACCAGCAGGACCTTCGCGTAGCTGCCACGCCCGATCACCCGGATCAGGTCAAAGTCCCCCAGCCCGAGAGCCAGGCCCTGGGACAGCTTAATGCCATCGATGCCATCCACCACTGCTTTGATGTCCTAGAGGGGGGTAGAGGTCGGAGGATATTGATACATTCAAAATAAATATGCACAGTTAGAATTCTAGTTTGAATGTTTTTATGTTCAAGTTTTAGGTCGAAGAATGTTCAAGGTGCCGTGACCGTAAGAGTTTCACGCCGTGACTCCGAGCCCTTCTCACCTCTGTGTCTGCATCTTCTGTTTTATCCACTGTACAGTTGTGCGGTAAAAAATGTACTGCGAGAAACAGAGAGAGAGAGAGAGAGAGTCAGTTACAATGTGACCGGCAGCTGCCTGTCGTGCCTAAACGTGGTTTTCGGCGAACTGAATGTGTCCGTTTGCAACTAATGAACAGGAGCGTCGACGCAGAATCTGGGTCACAGAATCTGATGGGTGGCAGAGTTTTGAAACGACACATCGAGCTGAAGCATCCGACCAGTCCTGGGAAATATCTGCGAGTGAATGACGATCGCAAGGAACCATTAAAGGGTCGGGCCACGAGCCGACAGCCGCAAAGCTCCTCCGCCCGAGTCAAACTCACAGCACTTTGAAAAGGAAAGCAACAGAAGAACGTGAACTGGTTCCTTTTAATCTGTGTGAACTCCAACTTTGAGCGGGCTCTTGTGAAGTGTGAACTGGCACAGCACTGGTGGCAGAACTGAATCTGCACTTTTGATTGCACTGATTTAAACATGTTGTTCATTTTCTTGGCCAGCAGAGGGAGCCAGAGTTCAGCGAATCAAGTCCAGCTAGCCAAGGGAAATACCAAACTAGGTCAGTCCACAGGGGGTCCCAGAGCATCTCTATCCGGGACCCCCAAACAGACCCCCACATCGGTTCACAGGCTCCTTTTAATAGGATTTAAGACTCTGTTCTATGAGACCCCACCAGAGAGCAGCAACGTGGTTAGATAACAGTTACATAAGTGATGACCGCGAATGGGAGGTGAAGCTACCAGGGTCTAAAGTGAATCTCTGAACAAACTAGCTGCTCTATTATTCATGTGTCTCCTGGAATTACATCCAGAGCCCCTGAGGGTTCCCCGATCTGTACGCGTAATATACAGTACAAACAGAGTGTTCACTGGACGGCTAAGGGAACCTTTCCTGTCATGTCCCTTTGTAGATCATTTCCCAGCTCTTTTTTAAGTTTCTATTATCTTGGCTAATTTAAACGGATGGGAGCTGTGTTAGGTAACAGGACATAATACTGGGGAAATTCAGCAAACAGGGAACGGAGCTGAGAGGTCGGACGGCTTTACAACTTTTATATATCTCAGCTTTTGCACTTAGCATACAAGAAACCAACACCCTTAACGGCTTTATGCTGACAGGAACAGCAGGAACGGGAAATACTCGACGTTGGATGCCACTGATACACTTTTGAAGAAACATTTTGCTATAAGTGTAATAGGGATTTTTTCATTTTGTTGGTTTTGCCACCAGCCACGTTGATGCACGTCGTGCATTGCATTGTGGGAGAATAGTGGGTCTGCATACTGACTTGGTTTGGAGTATTCTGTCACCTACTCAAAACCTGCTTAGTATTAGTCTGTAGTACATGGTAACCCCCCCCCGTTATATTTAGTTATGTTTGTGCTGTGCAAAGCCGAACGTCCTCAAGAAAGATATTCTGGTGTTGGCCAGGGATGACTCCGCTCACACCTGCCCCCTGGTGTATAAAGCCGAGCCATCTTTTTAACCCTACAGGTGCACACGCAGTACGCAGGCAAGTGTGCCAACGCCGCCACCTGTGTCGCAGGTGCTTGTCTGCGACACACAGAATCGAGTATATGAGAGAAGCGTCCTTCAAATGCGTGTTGCACACTGAAGCGTAGCTCAGACCCAAAGAACCTTTCCGGCTAACGAGTATAAAATAACGCAGAAGGATACACGAGAAATATTTCATTTTGATGTAACTGGACGGCCATATAATTATGCATGAACCATGTTCAGGCACTGTATCCTGATCATAGCGTCCCTCCCCGTGACGTTCGCAGTGGCCTGTCCTTTATTAAGCCGCCCCTCCCCTACATTAACATTTACAGCGTGCAGCTTTGCTCTTCCAAAGTTGCCGCAGCTTATTATCAGTTCTCCTCATCATCGCCGTACTCCCTTTTCTTCACTAAGCTGAGGTAAAGATTGAGCTTGTACTTAATATAAGTCAGACACCACAAACAGCTGGACCCAGTAACACGGCAGCATTGTACTCCCTTGGTATTTAAGAAGGTTTCAGTGTCTTACTCCCGTCCGTGTCCTCTGGGTCATCTGGTGGAAGGTCCATCTCTTCACTCTTGGCATCTGCAGGGGGCTCCTGTGATGGCATGACTGGATCCTGCGCAAAGAAATTCAGAAATCCACCTAAATATCCACTGACATATCCCACCAAATATCCACGGAAACATCCACTCATGGTTTTGCACTCCTGGAAGAGTGTACGATGAATCATGTTTCCAAGGGCTAAGGAGAGCTGACGTGTGTGTGCGCTCTGAGACGCTAACGACAATGTGGGGGTTTCACAAGAAAAGGCGTTTAATCATTTCATCCTATCAAGCCTCAAAGTCACTCATGTGGCACTGAAGATACCAGGTTGAAGCCGTGACCGGGGGGGGGGGGCCCACTGCTAACAGGGGACAGTTCGCGCAGGACCAGAGCCACATTGATTTTCTAGTCAGGATTTTGGTCGTCAGGGGCTGAATTTTGTGTTTGCTCAGACGCTTGCTTTGTGGTCAAATGGATTCATTACACGGAGCGCACTGATTTGCCGTCCCTCAACTCGAGGTCTCATTTCCATAGAACGGGAGGGTCGAACGGGAGGACGGGCGGCAGAAAGACAGTCCAGCTGTTCAGAGTTGCGCTGGAACGCATCGATCTCTTCGACCGTCCCGGGATATGTCTGTGCTACTCAAACAGTCTGCCGGACATTTCAAAAGTACGAACGGGACCTCGATTCTATTTCTACTTATAGAAAGAAGCTTTGTACTGTGAGTCAGGTTTGATTTTCAGTTATTGAACCACAACCTGAACCTGATGGAGGATCACGTCAGTTTATTACAACACGGGTCTTACAAAAGCGTTTTGGCCTGAACTGTTTATCAGTTGTTGTTCATCCGTCATGAACAGTGACGACAACAGTCACCAAGGCATTTTACAGACCTACTCTGTCACTCACTGATTGTGGCCAGCACTGCCTTTGGCTCACTTCTCTGTTGTTGTCTCGCAGCCTTTGTCATGATTGCCTGCATGGCGCATGGGGAGTACAAATGCCGAATACACCGGAAAGGAGGCCTCCACAGGTTTCACGCACCAACGTGTGTTTCCAGGTGTTGGGGCAGTTCTGCTGCGGTCGGCGTCGGCTGAAGACTACAAGTTTGAAAATGAATGCGTTGGTGTGGAGTCAGAAAGACGTGACCTCAGCAGCCCGCCGGCCATCTCTGCTGCAGGCTGGCGGCCCGAGGCTACGTTAGCTGCTACTAGCATCACACGCCCGAATCGCCGGCCAAACTGTCGGCGGTTCAGTTGCATTGTGGGTAGCGTAGGCCCCGGGCTTTGACAAGGAAGAAGAATGCGTGGATTAAAAAAGATGATATCTCTGGTTCTACGGCATCGATCAATCCCAGTATGCAGTGTACCAAGGCACTACAGGCTTCAGCTGTTCTGTTATTAACCTCTACACTGAGAGAAAACAAAGGTAAACAGTAAAACTATTACCCAGTAGTCTGTTAATAACGTCCAACACAGACCAACGTCCTGCTAAACTGCGCTGAGGGATTATGATCAACGTTTCGGATGATATCTCCGAATAAGGTGGTAGCTAATCTGGCGAAACGGTGAGCTTCTTTACAGCTTGTCTGACAGTCTGACTGCTCGAGTTTCTCGACTCTTTCGGCCCACGAGTCCTCCGTTTTCCCAGTCTTACTCAGGCGAGTACAATGGTTTGTTAACGGATAGTAAAGATGGCCAAAACTCCGAAAGTAAGACCCACGGACGCGAGAAACCGGGATTAGGCTTTAAACCTAAATGAAGATTTCTCTAAAGTTAAGCATAAAGTAACCTTATTGCAAGTCCTGAAAATGTGCAGTAGCAGACGTGTTAAACCGCTGTCCTGATGAGGGAATGTAATCTCCAGCGTTCGTGTCGGCAGCCTGTGATCTCAGAGTTCGCCACACTGCTGAGAGACTGTGTTGGCGTTGGACATGACCGTGATGTTCGCTGCTCTGGACATGATGAAATACTCACCATAAGCCTTTGGCAGGTCTGAGGGATGAGTCTGTGACAGCGCTTATGGACCAGCAGTTTGCAGTTGATACACTTGTAGCCCTGCCTGCCCAGCCCCCATATCCTTTCACTACAGTGGCCACAGTAGGCTTTCTGTAAGACACACAGCACAGCACACACTGACAGGTTAGTCTACGGACTCACACGTCGACTGACACAATCACTATTGATTTTTCATCAAGGACTAATTAACAGAGAGCCCTCTGTGATGGACGTACAGTGGCTGGCTACAAGGGAACCCCGGGCTGGGTATCGAACCTTATTGATTCTTGAATACCAACCAAAATGTGCGACTGAAAAGTGTCAAGTATCCGAAGTTGGTACAAAACGCTTGGTCCGAGTCTCGGTGTCGTATACTTATTCATTGATAACATATTTCCTGATCTAGATTTGAATCCGGTACTGTTCACTGAGGCATTAAGCAACTGGGCATTATTCGTTAAAGCTGCATTAGTCGGGATGTTTTCACAATAAATTGGCACCCACTTGACATATTATGGGCTTGTAAAGCTGATATGGCAAACTTGATGGCAAATGAGTGTCTTTTCAAACATCCAGCAGACACAGAGCAGCATTAGCCTTCATTTGGAGTTGACAAATGTAAGTCCACCATCAGACCGATTTGCGC
>CM022479.1:1272780-1314376 GCA_011952105.1 Coreoperca whiteheadi
CCACACGTCATGTGTATAAGAGACAGGAAAAAACACAGCCCACCCCCCACCACCGCTGAATCAGTTTGATAAGTGTTTGTATGAGTTAATACCACTAAAATGGCTCATTCCTCACGGGATTACAGGACACAGATTAGTAGTACCACATATAAATGAAAAAGACTTCCAGCATTTGACAAAAAGCCTCAAAAACACTGGCAATGCTTTATTTCATGTGTGCATTATTTTCTAATACTTTCCTGGAAGAAAGTCATCTGGTACTTATTATAGGGAAAACAGACACGCTGTTCTGAGCTGTTGATTCTGAGAGAAATATCCTTGAAATAACCTGAAAAATGAAGCACTTCCTACCACCTCTCTATATGCTGTCGTAGAGGTCTCACAAAATGCAGTGTTAGTTTCCCATCGCGGCTGACTCTGTGTGGACTGTGCCATTGAATCAAGTCAACTGTACACTGAACTGAAAATATGTATCTTTGTGTTTGCACTACAGTTTTCTGACGTGTTTGTGAGCTCCATCCTTAATATGCTATCACCCAGTATTCTATCCTCTCCGGCTCCTCCCTTCCCTCACACAGTTCACGCCGCGTTACGTAACGCGTTCTCCAGAGCGTTTGTTCTTTGATTGGTTCTTTCTTGGTGGTTTTTTTTTAGCTTGCCATTGCTATATTAGTACCAAAGCATGTTAAGTTTGTAGCTCAGCGTCCCTGAACACCAACAAATCTGTCACCAAGATGTCCGGCTGGAGACTACACACTTAAGATGCGGTGTGTGTGTGTGTGTGTGTGTGTGCGTGCGCGCTTCAGTGTAGCGACAACATTCATTCACAGGGTGTGTATGCTGTCAGCGTGAAGAACAAAGGGTCCCAGTCAGTGCTCGGTTGCCATGGAAATGCTTCAAAGACTTCAAAGGCATCCTTCAGTCTGTCTAATCTAACTCTACATAGAGGTTAAGGCGTACATTTATAAAATCCATCCCAAACTCTTGCCTCGTTCCCCGTTCTCTTCTCTACACCGCACACACACACGCGCACACACACACACACACGCACACACACACACACACTTCCTGAGAGCGATCAGCAGTGTGAGCAAAGACCTGGCGAGGACGCGAGTCACTGCGTCAGCCTTTGGACACGCTTTAGTCCTTAGACCACCCTGCTTTTTCATCAGAGATCTACAAGCATAGCAGAGGCCTTGTAACTAAGACGAACAGCTCTGTTAAGCTGCACTTGGAGCTAAATGCTAACATCAGCATGCATAATATTCGCACGCAAACACTTGTTAAACAGCACCGAGCACAAATACAGCCGAGGGTCAGGGGAACGTCACTGGGTTTGAATGCATTTGGGTCTTAAACCAAATTTAATCTTTCACCTGCTGGTGGCGCTAGATGAAAAGACACAAAAATCCTCAGGAATATCAGGGATACCGTGAACACCTGTACATTACTCCATGCCAATCCATCCAACAAAGTCGATATATTTCACTCGAAACCTGTGAAGCAAAGCTCATGCTGGTGCTAGAGGGAAGGTCAGGGGATCACCGAAGTCTTTAGGCCTCATCCTCATCAGGAACACATTTCAAACACAAATACTGACAGCTGTCAAGCTGTTGGACTGACCGGCCAACCAACCAGCAGTAGGACATTGCCATCCCTAGAGCCATGCCACTAGCATGGCTACTTATCTAGGAACCACAATTGGCGCCGTCCCTCTGCTGGAGAAGTGGACGCACAACTGGACAAAAAGCCTTTGCTGGCTTCGCATCAGCAGGCGTCCTTGACCTAGCTGGACATCTCCCCACTGCTCAGCGCTGCAAGAGATGGAAATGTAATCGTCTACACGACATGATTCTCCAGCCTGATATGCCAGGTTTTGCAACAAAAAGACCTCACGACATTTTTAGGAGATACGACTAACTGAACATCAGCCAGATGAACAGGAATAACGTATTTCGGGCAATGTATGTTTGGGGAAACACTCAAACTACGCAGCAGCCGCCAGACTGAAACCAGCACACCCTTCCTCTGGCTGTGTTTGGCATGTGGAAGCGCTGGAGGTCCAGAGTCCAGCAGCTTGGGAATAAAGGGATGAGTAGATGAGAAAGGCCTTTATCGATTGGCAGTCCAGCAGACAGCATTACGGATCATAGGAGTGCCTGGAAACCGACGGGCCTAACGTGCTGAGAAATGATGTGCTGTCTGATTCACCTCTGACAAAGAAAACTCATCAGAGCAAACTGACCAAAGAGCATCTGCAGCAATCTGTGCCGTGAAATCAGGCCATTACAGCGGCAAAGGATAACAGGACACAACAAAAAAATAGCCCCCAGTATCAATCCTATTTCTAACCGTCGCAACACTGCAGCATCCGTAGAATCAGAGACGAGACAGGCAGCAGGGTGTAAAGGTTAGAGGGCCCCACCATTAATCCTAGAGCGAGGATAATATGTGGAATCTTTGCTTTAAACCACACACACAATAGCGGACTTAGGGCCAAATCTGGCCCGCCACCAAAATGATTTGGAATTTCCCCGCGGTGGGATTCATCCAAACTCTCAGGTGCTGATCAGAAATCTACTGCAGACACACGATATCAACATACACTGACGCTAATGGGACCTCTACTAACCAACCCACACGTCCGACAGCGTGGAGACTTCAATTAATCAACATGAGCAATGCTATCAATTTAGTTTTCATGTTGTTAATAAATAACACGAGTCCCCCAGCAATGCTAGCATCTCAGTCAGCCGGTACTACGGCACAGAGCTGGTTTGTGCCAAACTCTGACAAAAGAAAATGAGACTATATACCGTTTTCTGATTATCTGTAAGTCTGTGTTTTACATTTAAACTGCGCTTCAGGCAGGATGGTCCCGGTGCCAGGGAAAAATAAATGAGTGTCGTCCTCGAGCCGGACATCTCCCCGCTGCTAAGAGGCGGTAGAGCTAAACGGGATGTCAGGGTCAGGACGACTGCAGGTCAGTGCCAGGATCGACCGTACATCCACATGACTCGCGCTTAATGCAAAGTAGAGCTGAGGCTGATGGGAATGAGCTGATATTTGGTGACAACGAACTGGATGACTGTAACTCAGTTGGAGCTACTTCATTCAATAATTGTCAAGATATTTCACTCAAACCTAAAAACATATCGGCCTCATGTCATCTAAAGTCAACAAAGTCTTTACAGGTCCTGGTCCAAGGCTTGTGCAAAAAAAATCTATCCAGCAGTTGTTGGACCAGTCTGGACCATAGGGGAGGCCCCCCCAACATTACAGTCGGAGAAATAATCCTTTTCAAACAGTCAAATCTGAGTCTCCAAAACATGCACCTGTAAACCTGCGTTTCCATGGCAACCTTGGCAGGTGAACAGCGCTGGGAAAAAAAACCTAATGGCCGACCCCTGCGGCAGCTTAATGTGGGTAAAGCCTGAAGCGGGCACCCCCTGCTGTGACCCCGCGTCATCACGGGGCTAGGTGACCACAGTGGGGGTCAAAAGGCCTAGACCAGAACCAAGAGAACGTACCTCGGCCTCGGCCGATTTGTTACTTTAATGATTCTTTTATTTCTTGAACCTCATGTGGATCCAGATGCACAGTTTGCGTCGTGAAAAAAGGACGGAAACATGACATCTAAAGGTAAATATGAGCGTCCTGAGCAGCACTGGAGACTGTGTGTGTCCACCTGGCTCCAGCTCTCATCCGGATAACACGTTGCCTCTCAGCAGCCTGCTTGAACCAGCGTGACTTTTTGTCTGCTGTCAGTCATCCTCCTAATGGAGCGGCTGGGGGGCGGGTGGGGGGACAGCCAGCGGGGGCGACTGAATTCTGCTAAAGAGGAGCTAAAGAGACCCCATTATGTCTAATGGGAGGGATCCACAGAGCAGCTTTCTCCACTGCAGCAACATCAGGGGGGAGATGGCGCGAGGCGGAGGGGAGGGAGGAGAGAGATGGAGACAAACGTGGGGAGACCGAGAGGGATGGAGTGAGAGGAGGGAGGAGGAAACATGACCTACTTCTCCTCGGCTTATTTATATGCTGAGGACAGCATCGTGAACCAACCAGAAGCCTGGAAGCTGGCATGGCAACAACAGTCTGAAAACCAACCGGTTAACAACACAAACACTGACTGCTAAGTTGGGACTTTATAATGAAACAATATCCAGGGAAGTCTGAAAAATGACAACCCCGTCTCCTACAATGTACCAAGGTTTTTGGAACATTCATTTTGAACAAACCTTTCTACGATCTCTGAGGCCTGTCAACTAAAGCATGATTTAGCAGAATACGGACGTGTCCTGTAGGAGGCAGGGCTGAAGTTCAGCTGGAGTTAGGGCGCCTGAGCGGCATAGAGTCGTTGTGAGGAGTGTTTTTGCATTTCAAGGAGAGGCCACAACACAACGGTAAAGACTCGCACTTGTTCTAGCAGCACTAGAACCTGATCCTCTTTCTTCCCCCTCAGAGGAAACACATTAGGTACTTAAGGACGGACTGAAATCGCATTAATGTCTTTCTGCTTCTGCCTTCCAGAGTGGTCATCGCGCATTACAGAATGAGACCACCTTCAAGTCCGGTTTCCGACAAGCAGGGTGAGCAGCTGGAGCTGCCTAACATCTTGGCAGGGAAACGATGAAAGCCCACGTGTGCATTCAGGTACCTGTGTGTGTAGCATGAAGCTGCAAGCTGAGAACTGCTAAACAACCCATAACTAGGCCACCATGAATTATGCATCAGTACCCAGATAGCTTAGCTGGAGCGGTCACTTGATTACCGCAGTATGTTTCTGACATACTGTAGTGTGTGCTCCACACAGGCAGACACTCGTACTCTGGGCTGATTCAGGAGCACACACACACACACACACACACACACACACACACACATTACACACACACACAGACACACACACACACACACACACACACACACACACACACACACACACACGGCTAGGGGAAGAAATGACGGTTATGAGCGGTTTATTAAATTCTGGCTGACTGGAAATCATGAGCCAGACGCTGACTGGAGAACAGATGAACCCAGTGCTGAAGGACCCGATGAGCCACAGGGCATCTTACAAAGTCCAGAAATGTGTTGAATTTAACCGTTTAAATTTCTTAAATCCCACGTCCCACGTCCAGCCCTACCACCAGAAAAGTACGTTGATATTGGACCTCCGGGGTAACCCCCCCGGGGTCACGTCCAATGCCAACGTTTTAAAATGTGTGTGCGGTCTGCACATGGCGACTACAGGGTGGTTAATGGTAGGGAAAGGTCATAGGTTATGGCAGATAACTTGTGGTTAAGGTATCTCCAGTTTTCAAAACGCCCTGTTTCTCCCAGCGACACCAAGTTTGTCATTATTCCGGCACTCCCCAGTTCAAAGACACTCACCCTGTTAAAGCGCTTGGCCTGGAAGAGGTGTCCGTTGACTCGGTAGAGTTTCCTCCATCTTCTGGCCCCGCGGCGATAGATCGATTCTAGGAGAGAGAGGAAACAGTTGTAGAGTAGCAGCATGGTGAGGGACTAATGGGCAGGGGGGGGGGGCTAAACCAGCGGGGAGAACGACGGAGACGACGGGAAGAGATGGAGTGAAAGCTGAGGTGGAGGCTCTTCCTTTGTGTGAAGTCGGAGTTCAAGTGAGGGGAAGGCAACCATCGGGTTTCTCTATGATGCGCACACACACACACACACACACTGCGCCTGCCTCCCTCACCAGCCGACTCTTCCACCCTCCCATTTTTCCCTGCTTCCTCCTTTCCTCAAGACCTCCCCCCCCTCCCCGCCTCTTACGCCTGGTGACGAATGGCTTATTAGTGCTCCCTAATAGCTTTTATTCAGATGAGACCACGGAGAAGGTGTCGCTATTTATAACAGGACCATGTTGGTCAGCTATTAATACGCTGCAGGCAGAGCACAAACATGCGCCCGGCCGTGGGCTGAAACCGGGTGGTTCCAGGACTGTGACACCTGAGGCCGCCGCTCGCCCCCCTGTAACTCAAACAGTCAGCGCTGGGTGCTTTCAGCCCTGACAATAACCTTCCACTAACCTAACCTGAACGTTAACCATTGACCATGGCATTGGCCGATCGACGCTTAATGAGGGTTTCTCCTGAGAGAGAGAGAGCGAGATAGATAGACTGCGTATCACTGCACAGACAACGTGCACCCTAAGGTGTCTGGTACATGTCAGAGTCACAGCCACGTAGAGGAGGAGTGGGCTCCAGGCAGGCTGGCCACAGGTCTATGCAGCCTTCTGGATGTGCCTCTGTTGCCCTGGTTTAACATTTTCTCTGCCTGGCGGTGTAGGGTTCGAATCCTGAATTACAAGTGGAGAGCGAGAATCCGAGGAAGCGCAGGCGGCACAGTCTCGGAATGCCAATTTGTTGTTTCGCAGCTCCTCCAGTGCGAATCTGATGTTTCTATCCACTGAGTCGATGCGCTCTGATAAGTGGCTCGCATCGCCATGAATGTGTCCGCCATGTATGACAGGAGGCATAACGTGAATGCAGACAGAAGCCATGGTTTTGCAACAGTGTGGAGCCATGTGAGCTGCCGAACGGGCCACAGTGTCTTGTGGAATCTTTAAGCTTTGTTTAGCATTATTTCTGTTGCCGTGGTTTACGTCAGTGCTGCTTTGGCCTCTTTGAGGTTCTGTCCCATAAAAAGTGCTGCATTGACAGATAACAGTAGTTATTATCCAAAGTGAGGCTGAGCAAAAGGCCCACTATGCAACAGTTTGCATCTGATCCAAATTTACTCGATACACAAACTGTCTCAATGCCATATGATTCAAATGAGTAAAGCTCAACCACACAGTGATATATAACTAGAAGCTCAACCAAACATGGCAGCCCGCAGTCCAGCGCTCATGTCAAAGGCCTTAATGAGCACAATTACAATTTGTTCAACCATCACGCGGCATATGACTTAGTCATGGCCAAATCTGCTTCCAGCGTGCAGATGAGCTCTAAATTCAGCACAACGATCGCTCAACAAGTGACAGGGCAATAAGTAATCACTGTGGCACATTATTATCATCAGTAGCCATTATATTTCTATTAGCAGCAGGACATTTTGATTTCAGGCCGTTACATTAGACAGAGCTTAAAAAAGAAAACAAATTCATTGCTGTCACACAGCAAGAGGCGCTGAGTAGCTACGACAGGCAGGGTCTCCTGTCAACGTGCGACCAACTGGACATCATGCCATCATTGTCCACCCCCGACATGATACGTGGGGAGCTCTTAAACTGAACGGATTCTCAGGAGACATTTGTCCACATCAGCTTTATCGGATTCAATTTCAAAAGGAAAGCTCAGCCGTCCAGTTTTCTCAAGGCTGTCACATAAACAAACAGCTGAACATTTCAGGCTAAAACACATGGGGAAAGAGTCATCGCAAACGGATCAAGTGTGCACGGCTCAAATCCCAAAACATACACACCCACACCTAAAGCTCACACATAAACACACAAAGCGATGCCTCCATCTCTAAGGTCACATTTCTCACACTGGATGTCAACCGCACCGGTCAGCTAAGGCTGAAGCGGAGTTCTGCTGAGCATGAATCCGAAAACGCTGATGGAATAAGCTAAAGGATAAGTCCGCTCATGTTCCATATTTTTCCTATTGTCATCAAATCCAATGAAAGGACCCAAAGTGAGTATCACAGCCCGATGGGTCTCCTTCCTCTGGGCCTCGGAGCTCCATGTTGTTTTTAGAAACACATCAGTGAGCCTCCATCACCCTGAACACACACACACACACACACACAGACACACACACACTGGGGCACCACATGTGGATTCATCCGCCGCTGAAAATAGTCCCCAACAAATGCACTTTGATAAAAAGTTAGATAAAGCGAGCAGCTCTTGTAGCAAACTGCTGAGCCTCTTTCAAACATGAAACCATGTATTTGTAAGGATGAACGTCTTCAGTAGGAAGCGATGGGCTCGGGGCTGAGAGCCACAGGCGGGGCGGGGAAGTCATGAAAACACTGAGAGACGAACTAACACATTGTTTGTTTCTGGTTTTTTTCGTGGGAGTTGTTGAAAATGTTCTTACAAAATGGAATAACATCGGCCTGAGCCTTTGAACGGGGTACTCCAGTGATTTGGTTTGGAGACCTTTGGTCACATTCCAAAAATGTTGGATCCTACACAACGCACCTTGATAGCATCTTTCATTGGACCCTCCCTCCTTGGTAAACGCCCACATCTTTCAAAGTCACCACATCAAGAAGGGACCTGGTTGGCTGAAGCACATCAGGCGTTGCCCTCCTGACTCCCACTAATTATTCACGAGCTGCCCTCCCAGTGCCTCCCACTGTCTGTGCTGCTTTTCCAGTCTGGTTGGTTGCTCCAGTGATATCCTCCTCCTCATTTTTTTGCCTCTGTTGCTATGGTAGCCACAGCCCACCATATACCGGCTATTATTAGTTAGCTGTGAGGAAGTCAGGATGACAATGTCTGCAAATAAAAGTGGATCTTAACAACAACAACAACAGAGCCCACCTTCTCCTTGACTGAAAAATGGTCCTAGCATTGGGCAGAATCAGGTTGAACATGCTCTTAACCCGATTTGCTGTTTACCTCTTGAGCGCTGGGTGCAGAGCTGCGTTTAAATCTCCACCTCCTGCGTGGTTTCAACATCATATTTAACGTTTGAGCTAAGAATCTGTTCCGCTTCCTGTAGCACCATCCTTGGCTATCGTCTACAATGTGCAATTTATTGCCATTATTCCAGCCGGAAGATACATTGTGTAATACTTTTTTGGGCAAGCAATACTGACATGCAGATTGAGTCCCAGCCAAGTTGGGATTCAAACACAGTACCAGACACTTGGTACCAGAGGCACTAACTGAGGGTTAAAGGGCAACGGTACAGCAAAACGCCTGTCAGAAGGGCAGCGTCTGGGCGCCACAGAGGCCTCTGCTGTCCTGAATGTTCGCCCCGCAGCTATACATTCTGCCTGTCCTGCACGGTGATGAATGCGTTTGTGATTCCAGCATGCCTCTCCGTCTGTCTCGGAGTCAGTGCGGTGGAGATCAGAGCGAAGGCGAGCAGACGGGAGCCACAAAGAGGCCGTGCTCTTTGGGGTCTCGTCTGCGAGTTCCCTTTAATCCTGTTAACGCGAGGCCTTTAAGAGGAAAGTGCCGCCTGCCTTGGAGAAACTCTGCGGTGTGTTTCCATAGCTACCCAGTATTTCTTTTCCCCGTGCTACAATGTGCCAATCTGAGGCGCAGTGTGAACCGACACACCATGTTACACTTCCTCCGTGCCCACGTCAGATGCTAAATACATCTGTACCTATGTGATTAAATGATTAGCTGCGACAGATGTTTTGGTAACTTGCAGCGCTTAGCTCGGTGTCTTGATGAATGGATGAGGTTTGAATGCACGAGAAAATGCTTCCCCCTTAAAAGTTAATTTAATGAGAACTGGTCGCCATCTATCACAGGAATGCAGCCAACACGTATCGCTACTCTGTTGGACAGCTCGGCTGTTCACTGATTGGTGGGGCATCGCGCTGATAAGATTAACATCTGCATGTCAGATCTAAGTGTTAACCGTTGCGGAAAGTGAAGCATTCAGAATGATTCAATATTCACATTCTGACTGATGTCGACGAATAACTGAAGAGCGCCGGAGTTTTCTTTGAAGCTTGAGCTAAAGCCGGCTTCACATTCACCACAAAGAAGTGTAGCTTCAAAGAAACTAACCGAGTTTGAAATAAAAACAGCAGCCCGACTTGCCTCGTGGCACTCGGGTGCACATCCTTAGAGGGGGCCGGTGCTCGGAAGCGTGCGTTCACACACACACACACCAAATGAGACCGGAGGGAGGAAGAGAGTGGCCGTAGGGAAGTGACAGATGCATACAGAGCATACAGGTATTGTTAAATCTGAGGCGAACAGACAGGAATAGGAGCACAAATGAACCAGGAGTGATTTCTTGAGGACTGGTAATGTGCCTTGTAAGTCAGTACCTGCTGTGACTCATCATGACATCGAGCCAAACATCAGTGAACGTGAACCACAACTACAGATAAACACTCCGGTGGGAGATCGCCGCATCTATTCTTTCATGTTTTGCCCATAATAATCAGATTATCAATTCCAACGCAGATAATGACACCCTCTTAAATCCCCTCTGGTTAGAGCAGATGTTCCTGCTTACTGCATCCAATTAAAAAAACATTTCTGGATCGGGGGGGGGGGTGGTTCACTTCTTGTTTACATCTTGCTAGGCTCGTCCCCACAGCCTGACGGCGACGCGAACCAGAAGCACAGCGGCCTCAGACATGGGCTTGCGACACACCACGTGCACTAGAAGACCTTCACAGAGCTGACCTATTAAAACACCCCCCGCCCCCCCCACGGGGGAACGGTGAGCGTTGCATTGCCCCCATTTTTCTGCCAAGGTGCCAGAACGAGAGACAGAGGGACTGGAGGAACGAATCAGACGAGTCAAACAGTTTCTCAGATGGTGAATCAAAACACAATACTACACCTCCGGATGCAAAGGCCAGCGCGCACAGTCCTGCCATTTTGTCCGTGGAAGGTACAGTATGAGGAGGAGCAGACGGCCTGCTGACGGTCTACTGTCGCTTAAGTAGGGAGTCGTGTCGCAGGAGAACAGGGTGGTACTGCTAAATCTCTCCAGAACAGGACATTTACGAGGGCTTGACTCATTTCCAGACATTGTTCCTCTTACTCGCAGGAAAGCAGCAGCATACAAGCTGCTACCAACAACAACCGCCTCCCCCCTCAAATACCCCTCAGGAAGAAAAGAAGGCACTGGGAAAACGCTGTACTGTATGTTTTCAAAGAGCATGTTTTCAGCTGCAATCAGCAATGTGCGACCTACCCATGGTCCTATCAGGGGCTGTGGAACTTTTGCAAAGTGCCAAGTTATTTTCTGGACCCTCTGTTCACGCTGCCAACTGTTAAGGGCCATTATATAAAGCGAGGTTGTGACAGGCTTCTACTTCTAAAGAAGCTGAGAGGGATCAATGAAAGAGCCCCGAGGCGGTGTTAGACACAATTAGACCTCTGTGATAGGGGATGGCCGAGAGCGGCGTGACTAACTTTGTTAGTCTGACTTTTAATTAAAGCATCTATTAAATTGTCCTTTTAATCATCGTCTTCCAGATAAAGACAGAGAAGACAGACATTGCAAAGTGCATGAAATTACAAAAGACGTCTAATTTAAAAGTTGGGATCACTGAAATGTGATCCGGATTTAGGAGTCATGTAAAGCCTTATGTGGGGGGGGGGGGGGTTCCCTGGAGGCGTCCATGGACAGGCGCACAACCCCCAGAGTGTGTGGGATCGCCCGGACTGTAGACAGGACTGTTGCACTTGTGGATGAGGCAGCCGCTCTAGGCGTCACCATGGCAACAGATCCATCACCGCGTTAACCCTGCGTCCATATCGGACCCCTGAGAGCCGAGGTGTGGATGAGAACGCGCACTGGGAACGGCTTGGTAACCTCGGGAGTCCCGTCTTTCTCCACATGGGGCATCGCGACCGCTATCTAACATGTAACGCCTAAGCATGACGTTGTTTTACTCTTGGACATGAACAACTATGAATGCTATGATGTATTTTATATTTTACAACATGGTTTCTGAATCCTTTAAATCTGTGAACTAACAAAGACTACAGGACAAGATTCAAAGTCAGGTCAGAAGCTCCCTCATTGAGAGACAATAAAGCGCTAACACACGGTTAATAACCTCCTTGTGGCCGGTGTGCTGATTAATAGAGGAGACCTTTGCTTCAGCGGGAGGCGTTTGTGTTTAAAATGAGAACTGCTCACGATATCACCACCACTATCAGAAGAAAAGCAGCAATGAAGTTGAAGAAATCAAAGTGTTAGTAGCGGTGGTTATCACTAATATCGTCATTGGGTGGTCGTTTTAGTGTCCCACAATAGTCTGAATTCCAGTTTTATTTAGAAAATATAATTTAGTTCTTGCATTATTTGTTTTTGTGAGCAAACTTCTCTAAACTTTGGTTGTTGTTTTTTTAATATATCCTCTGAATTAAAAGACTCATTTCTACAGAGTCGGTGTGCATCCAGGCTGTGATCGGTTCTACCCTCTGCCAGGTTTTATTTTCCTGGTTCAATTTATCTGTTCATTTCAAACTTTCTGCAGTCCAACAAACGGTCAAACCTTCACTTTTTCCGCCTGCTTTTCTGTTTCTATTTTGTTTTTTTCCATATGAAGTTGTTTTCACTAAACCATCCGTGGGTCCTGTTGTACTGGTCGTCACCTGTCCTCCTCCATCCCCTCGTCTTCACCCGTCCCTTAGCTGGCTTACTGCATGTGATACAAGTCCTCTCAAAGCAGGTAACGAACTCATGGTGGTCTGGGTCTGAACCACGGCGGTCCCTCGTGTTGCAGCCTCTTTCACTGCTTGTAGAAGCAGAACATTGTTCTGTAGCTTTGGAAACCTTCGTGGCGCACGAAGGCCTAGGTCTAACGAAGTAGACCTGGAGCACGCTGGGACCCGATCGGGACAAATGTAGGTTCCAAACACCAAAGAAAATCTAGGACATCGTGTTTGGGCGAGAAACTTGGGCAATTATGGAGACGGCATTAAAAGTTTCGAAGCATACTGGAAAAGGATTCTTGACCATTTGAAAAACTAACTACCAAGCAGTGTACAAATGGAAAGCCTGACTGAAGTTCCACACGACGGTCCTGGAGTTTAGAGGACTCGGCAGTCCATCAGCATATCCGCTTTCACTCCACCTGTAGTGGTTTGTGCGTGCTGACAGGCCCCTGTTAGGGTCACTGATTGATCCGGTCCCCTTGCGTTTTAGCTCAACAGCCTGGTGCTGCTGGGGTTGCCGCGGGCAGAAAGCAACTATTTCTATGTCTGCTCATCTTCTCTAGACAAAATAAAGGCCGTGCATTGATTTGGGCAAGCGCGGTTATATAATCTGCTGGAGTTATCCACGAGCCCGTGCTTCCTCTTATGTACGGATGAAGCACGCGCGGGAAAAACATTAAGCTGCCGACTTGCAAACAACCAGGAACATTTTTTACCGGCTTCAAACAACCAGACTGCGCGCCGCAAAAACTACGAAATGTTCCCCGGGAGACAATCACTGGAGAATTCAGTCCGAGCATGGAAAGGATAATGTGACTTGCTTCTTAAAAAGTCCAAACCTCATTAACAGCTGTCAAACATTGGCGTCTGAGATAAGGGCCGGCACGGCATGTTGAGAACGCTGTGAAGGTGGGTGGGGCGGGAGAAACGGGACAAGGCTTCCAGAGCAGCACAGTTTGGAAATCAGAAAGAACGACCAAAGCGATCCAATGAAATCTGAGAACAGGGAGGATTATCAATCATCGGCTGAAGAGTGCGCGTCAGCCTCGGGGTGACTCACAGACGCCAGCGGGAGAGGAGGGGACGAGCGGTCAGCCTTTTACTGGTTCTGCATCGATCCGGCTGGACGTGGTGACCTAATGGCTCTTCTGCGTGTCCTTCTCATGTCAAACTGACAGCTGGATTGGTTCAAAATACCCTCCAGTCTACTGTAAGTGGCAATTAATAAAGACTGCACGTATATGGTTTATTGTGCGTGCTGGATTTGCAAACCAGGTCACAAACTATTTCCCGTTAGGGTTCCTTTGTCAAATGTCTTGCTACGTTGGTCTTTGCGTCTGTACATTTGAACTCATGCGTGCATTTCGGGAATGCAACTAACGGTTATTTTCATCCCTGATGAAGGAATGTCAAGTGACCGGCACACGTTCCAAAAGACCAAGAGATGCCTTCAAATAGCTTATCCCCCCCCCGGGGTATTGAAAAACAAGCAGGTCCTGGCATCTGGGAGGCCGCAACCACCAAATGTTTGGTATTTTACTTGTCTTTCATTCATTTGCTGTTGATCCAGCAGGATGCTG
This sequence comes from Coreoperca whiteheadi, assembly GCA_011952105.1. Classification (NCBI taxonomy): domain Eukaryota; kingdom Metazoa; phylum Chordata; class Actinopteri; order Centrarchiformes; family Sinipercidae; genus Coreoperca; species Coreoperca whiteheadi. The sequence continues at coordinate 1,286,713 of CM022479.1, forward strand.
CGCGACCGAGGTCCCGTCCTTTTACATTGTGCAGGAAAAGCGACGCACACGTGGACGATTCCAGCATTTTTACACACAACAAAAATAAATGAAGGTCTGAGGACACGACCCAGCATTTAGACCTTCAGGCTGGAAATAAAATACTACTGATCAGTTGAGTGAGTAAATAAAATATGAAAAGGCCAAATAGTGAAATATTTGTATGAGTTCGTGTTGGAGCGGCTGTGTTGTGGGTGCAGGACCTCAGCATCGCGCTCTTAAAACTACATTTTTGTCGCCTTTTTACTCCTGTTACTCATTGTGAAACTGAAATAAGTGAGTCATTAGCTGCTTTCCTCTCTTATATTATACTGTAAATTGAATCTCTTTGGGTTTTTAACCGAACAAAACAAGACATTTGAGGATTTTGACAAAAAAATAAATAAATAAAAAAAGATTCTTATTAGCTTTTTCTGGACCTTTCTGCCACATCACGTGAAAGCATGGAACTCACGTGGCGACAGCTGAGCAAACTCCAGGCGCTGATGGGAGACCAGGGAGGCGGCCGCGAGGTCAGATTTTACAACTTCCACGCTCAATTGGAGGATGACACCCTGCCTGCTCTGGGGAAGTTGTGATGGGCATATTTTCACTAGCTTCTGACATTTTATGGACTAAAGAATTAATTAAAAAAATCCACATTATCCACGGATGAATCAACAATTTAAAACAATTTGCAGCGCTCATTTACCTTGCAGCTTTGTGCTCAAAGCTTCCCTTTGTTGCTATTGTCAAGTTCCAATGTCTTTCCTCAGTTGTATTTGAAATCTAAAAACTTAGGCACTACGCGTCTCAAATGCAGTTCGTATATATAGTACTTTATCTCAGAGTCACTTCTATAATAGAGTTTTCAAACACTTCACTCTCTGTCAATCGTTTTTTTATGATTCCAAACAACTCAATGACATGACTGCAGGAAAAAACAGCATGAGAGTTGCGTGTGTCCTATCGGAGTGTTGCTTCAGACTGCTGGGCAGCGTCCTTAGATCAACATACAGAGGCAGATAACGCGGTTACTGGTCACTTCCCCAAGGAGAGAGATGGACTGAGGCTTTTAAATAGGTTACACAGATCCCAATCAGCAGCTCCCACGGTGCTGAGAAGAACCAAGAGGCACCAGCTGTCATGGCTGACAGCATGCAGCTGACGGAGGAGAGCCTCACATGCTCCCAGCAAGCAAAAACAGCTAGGTGCAGCTGCTGAGGTTACTTGTGGAAAATGGATCTAGCCCCTGCTCGGTTTGCGTTTAGCCCACAGGGTGCATGCAGCGAGACATTTCAGTCGGTCTTACAGGATTAGCAGAGCCACCTATTTCCTTCACTGGGCGAATACTAATGAGGTCATCGCTGGAAAGAGAGCAAACCAGCTCACCTCACGTCAACTCAGTTCCCATGCGACCCTTGCAGTGAGCCTGTGCAGTCTCTCTCTGCACAGACCCACGGTGACCTGACATTCCCCCAATCCCTCTGACACAATCTGCCCCCAGACCCCCTACCTTTGACTCGAAGGCAGAAAAGCAGCGTGAGAAGCATCCCTCCTGCTGAACGTTACCGCTCCCTCGCCTTCACGCCCCGGCTCTCACGGTGGTGCTCTCCTGCGCCTCCTCCTCCTGCACCTCCTCCTCCAGCTCGGCTCGTGCCTCTGTGTCGCTCCCCCCCCCCCCCCCCCCCCCCCCCCTCCCCACCCTCCTTACTTGCTTTCATTCCCCTCCAGCCTGCTTCTCTCCCTGTCACACGACGCGCGCACACACACACTCTCCCTGCGCATCAAACGATCCTCTCTGCACCGGGATCGCGCCACATGATGGAGGCGTTTCGCAGGAACCGGCTCCACGCTGCAGTTGCACCATTCCGCCCACAAGGTGGCAGAAGTGGCTCTGAATCCAGCAGCAGCATCCTCAGCACAAAACACATTTGAACCTAAATTTAAAACTTGAGGACTATTTTAGTGGCTGTGCCGGGCCTTTTGGAGCACATCCTGGATGGCAGCACGCTTTCCTAGAGACCCGTCTCTGGATGCATTTATAGCACTCTCATCATGGGGATACGGAGAGCTCTTACTGTGTATCCCCTACAGACAGGCCATGTCTGAGTTCTTGTCATGCTGTCCTATATAAGCCAGAAGCACTGTACCGTATACATAGCATTTATTCTGGTTTAGATGTAAAGTGTACGGGCATGAGTACACAGTGTCTACCTTAACAAAGTCATTCTGTCCGACTCTAACTATCCAGCTGTCAGTTAGTTCCACTCCAGTACCTTGAGGCAAGGCACAATATTTGCAAATGACTGGATTACAACCAAGAAAACTAACAGGAAGAGGTGATGCCTGGAAACTCTTGACATAAATCTGGGCAGCCAAAGACAAAATGACCTGTTGAGGTTTGTTTTGTTTGGTTTCCTGTTGTGGACGCGCACGAGGACGTCGGCCACGTTGCACTTGCACCAACGGCGCGGACTGCGGGATGAAGTCTCGACGTCAGTTTAAAAATCTGGGTTTACCTGTAACACCTGTTTTAAGCTTTTTAAACCTGGATTAACGCTAAACCAAATGAAATATTAGTAAGTGGGCAAAATAGGTGAAAAAGTGTGAGTATTTTCCACGTTTGGAAACGGACTATGGAACAGCCTGCACTCAGATATCCCCTTTAAATTAACGGTATTAAATCCCACCTTGTTTCCGTCCAAACTAATGCTGTGACTACATGGTTGCTGAAATTCTGAATTTGATGTGGGTTTGATCTGTATTTTTACGTCTATCTAGTTTCATTTTAGTTGGATTCTAACGTTTACTGTGAAACCCTTCGATCAACATTCAATCTTTTTAAATATGCTCTGCAAACAAGCACCAAACGCAGACGGACTCACATTTAAACTCCAATAAAGATGAGTTTTAGCATAGCGTCATACAGATGCATACAGTAAGCTACAGCCGTGACATCCCTAATTTGATTTTATTTACTCGTCGTCCTCTAACTCTTCAACCCAGTGCTTCCTGTCTCCACTATCTGTGATGACCCTGACCTCCGACAGCATGCTCCTGCACGGCGCTGGGCAGATAACTGGGACAGATGTCTGATGGTTGCGGGAGTTTTACAATATTCCCCCAATACGATGACCAACAGAACGGTCACGGAACAAATTAAATCATTTCTTTTTTGGTTAATTGCAGTTTAAAACCATTCAAATGACCTGTAAATGTCATCACACCGCCCCTCACCTTATTGGTGCAACCCAAATCAAATGAATCACTGTCTTGTTACTGACCAAGCCTTGAATCTGGTAAACATGCTTAAGTTTTTAGGAGGCAGGCTGATAATTCGACTGCACCGATATCAGCTCTTATTATCTGTATCTGTGGATTTGTCAAAGGAGGTTAGAGGTTATTTAAAAACAGTGTCTCTGTCCACGAGAGCACACTGACAAGTTTAGTTTTACTCTGTAACATGTCCTGCTCAAAAACACAATTCTGAGGGACTTGCATCAAGATTGTGTTTGTTTGTGTTTTGATAAAAAAATTAAAAAATCGGCCTCAAAAATCAGCAGTGGTTTTATATTTAAAAAAAAAAAAAAAAAAAAAAAAGCACAAAACTGAAACCAGAGAGTTCCTGCCTTAGATGGCGGGGTGATTAACCCAGAAATCTTCCACCATAAAACTACACATGAAACTTTGCTACTTTCGGACGGGCGCCGCCACAGCCCCGCCTGTCCCAGCCGAGCACACGCTCGGACACATTCACGGCGATCCTGGCCAGCCAGTGTTGCAACACCAAGGAGCTTGAACAAACATTTTCTGCATTCCTTCCCAGTGAGGGTGGAAGGCTACTCTCTAGGCTGGACCCAGAGCGTTATCAAAGCAAGCTTCAAGACATTCTTACTTTATCAGCACTGCCGGGAGCAGGCTGTGGAGTGCAGCCGCTCGGAATCGACGCTGTGTGCATTAGAGTACGCGAGCTTACAGAGGCTCTTCCCTGGGAGGACCTGAGTGACTGGAAATGAAGATGGTTCCTGGCCCTTTCAGAAAGATTAGCTCAACTTCATTCAGAGACCACCGTTCCCCCTTTTCCCCCTGGACTCAAGCTGCATCCTTGACATTCAGTTCAGTACCTGCAGGGTAAATGTACGCAGACATGCCATTGCTGCCTTACTATATTTTCTATATGCAGTCCTACATGTGCAGACCATGCCTCGTTTTATACCGCAGCACAGCGGGTTATTTATCACGCAGCTAATGCTGCAGCCTCCCCGAATTTTTGATTCTCCAGGACTTTCAAGGCACTTTGCCATTGATCAGCTGCACACGGGTGCATGTCAAAGTTCGCCAAAGTTGACGAAACAAATGTGCACAGATTTACTTCTCCCCTGTAAGCAGATCCACTGATGGCATCGATTTCCACTCAACATTCAACTTTTGACTCAAAACTTAAAAATCAAACCAATGGGGAAAAGAGCTCTTAATCTCAATGAGACTGCCTGATTAAATACATTAAAAAATCCATTGAAATTAATTGATTCAACTCCCAAATGTTGATGTCTTTAAGTCAGTGAACAGTCAGTCACTGTATTTATTCTCATCGGGTTTCTCTCAACTCTCACCATTTGCTTATTGTTCCCAAATTCTGGACACCATCAATCAACAACCTCTCAACATCATTTTAACAGGACTCGTCTGCCAGCGCAAACCCAACGACGAATCCTGAAGAGCTGGGTGAAATCTAGGCGGATGCTGCAGTTTGCCTCTAAATACAACACAGGCCTTCTTATGAACAGCCACAATTTGGGGGCGGGGGGATCTGGGTGTCCTCCCCCAGAAAAAAAAAAAAAAGAGAGTTGGCTGGAAAGCATGCTGCACAGGGCGTGGTGCTCTAATAAACACTAGTCTACGTTAGTCTGCTGCTGCGCGGGGCGAGGGAGAGGGCTGGGCAGCAAGTAAGAGATAATAACAGAAATTGGACAAACTCACAGAGGGGGTGTAGTGGTAAAACAGCCGCTGGGTGCAAACTAAAGGTCAGCTGGCTAAACTGTCCAATGTTAGGTAATGCTACGCTCATTAAAAGGTCAGTAAACCCTGTTGCATTTCAAAAAGGTGGATAAACTACGTTTCTGTGCGTTTACCCTCCACTACATCTACATCCACTACTATTGCAAAATATTAATAGCCCGTTAACCTTAAAAAAAAAAAAAGAGCCGACTCTTTGATTTGGCTCATTCGGGAGCGTCCCGTCTCCACAGCCGAATCCTGTCCGATCCCAAATCAGTTCGCCATCAGTCCTACTTTTAGCTAATTTAAAGTTGAGGCAACCAAGCGGGTTGCCTCAGCATACGCTAGCCTGCGTTTTCCCGTGTCCTACTTTCAGCTTCTTGCCTTTGTAGAGAGTCAGAATCTCGGGGTAGCAAAACCAGAACCTTGCTCCCCCTAACTGAACAATGGGGAAGGCATTTGCTCCACTTGCTGCATTGCTCAGGCGCCTGGAATCACGGAAACCTCACACCTTCACTTGGATGTCAAATGTTCACTGTGGCGCTTGTATTGAAATGTAACAATGGCGTTGGAAGCTTCACGCTCAGCCTACCGAGCAGAGTAAAACCGCACGCACACACACACACCAACCCACAGTAAACACACAATATATTAATGTTTAGCTAAATCCTAATGACCTGATTTGAGCTTAGCTTTCCTGCTCATGATAAATAGCATTTCAGCCCCTTTGTCTTTGATGGTCTTAACCTTGACAGGCCATTGTACTGTCGGTCTATCTGGTGCCGTATTATGTGAGATTGCAGGGCTTTGTGCAAAATGCTTTGACTTGAGAGTCTGAAAAACCCCAAAGAACAACAAGGTGACCTGGTCAGGGACGTGGTGCACTGAGCAGAGGAATGCAGACTTGAAGAGAATATGGGTAGGAAGGAAACAGTGGTGAGACAGAGAACGCCAAGTGTGATTGTCTTATAAGAAAGAGGGGAGGGTGAGATAACGGGGGGAAAGCCAGGGGGAGGCCTCTGAAATGAGGCCAACAGCCCTGCCACAGACAGTTAGCAGCGCTCAGGCACGAGTCGGCTCGATGTAGCAGCTTAGCAGACCCCTCTTTCTGCTCGGCACGTAGCCTCACAGAGGCTAACTTCGGCGAGGCCATTGTCGTGCGGCTTGTTTGTGCCAGCTGAAGCGGCTGCACAGTGGGAGCATTATGCGAGGGAGCAGCCTTTTGTGGATTAGCCCTCTGAACAGATGTGCTCCAGGCGAACGCTATTCACTGCAGAGGTTCGAGAGCAGGACGTGCCAACCACTCCAAATCCAGCCGCACAACAGAACGAGGTCAGCAGCAGAGGTAGGGAAGAGACCAGAGGCTTTAAGGTTGTGCTGAGTGCAACACCGTCACGTCTGCTGGAGGATGCTCGAGTGTCAGCAGGCTCATGCTTCTGATAAGTAGTGTTGCTATTTGTCTAGATCAAACAACTGCTAATGCTGGATATCAAACCTCAACACAGACCTAAACGTGTCTGTAGAACCAAGACTCAAAAACTGTCAAGATCCAAACATTGGCACCGAATGACTCATCAGATCCATAGTCTTGTTGACGTCTTCTTTATTCAGGTATTTACTGACTTTAAATCATAATGAGGCCCATTTTAAACTATTTTGGATTTGGATTAGGCAAAGTTCTTGTATGGCTACTAATAAAAATGTGTGTGTGTGTCAAGTGTTTGCTTGATTGACAGAAGATTGACAGCCATGTTGGCTGCCGCCAGCATAGACCACTCTGGCTCCACCCAGCCCCCCCCCCCCACTTGGCCCGATTTGGATTCTGAGCTCCAGTAACTGCCAGGATGGTGATGAACTTTAAAAGCAAACTCCAGCCTTCAAATCGCCTGTTTCGAAAAGTGGCCGCATCGCAGACCCTACAGGCGGACCTCTTCAGTATATTGTCGGTTCGCCGAGGTTCATCACATTTAATTGCCATTTAATTTCCCTTCATTCATTCAGCCTGACGTTGTGTTCATGTTTGCTGATTTCTGTTTGGGATGGGGTGGTTGCTCGGTTTAGTTTCGCCCTGACCAATCAGCAGCAGGCGACATATCCGTCCCCCTGATGCCACGGTCAGATTCAGTAGCACTTAACGTCACACTTTTCAAAAGAAATATATCGATGTAAGGGTTTTTCATTCTGTAAAATCGACCTGTACAGTTGTGTCGATCTCATTGCGCTTGTCGCCATTTTTGTGGATTTAGCTATTTTCTGGTTCTGGCCTAGAAAAATGACGTAGTCCTGCCTGCAAAGTTCCGATTGGTCAATTGGCACAACACCAGACATATTTAAATTATTTTTTATGTCAATGCTAAGCAACCTTTTTTAAGTTAGCGTAGCAGCCCTTGGAGATCGGCTTGTCTTGTGTGCGCTTCGCTTGGTACTGAATTATCCGATTCTCGTGTCTTGGAAGATTAGCGCTTTGCCCCGATCACATCCCCCTGGTGCGGAAACATAACCGCCTTCCTAACAGCGAGTCGGACCTATTCTAGTAGGTAACATGGTTCCTCTCAGCCTCCATCTCTGAGTCACTCTCCTTGTTGTGAGGAGAAAAACGCGTCTCTTTCAATTCTGCACGAACCATAATCTCATAAGCTCCTCCATGAGAGGCCTCTGCTGCACGGGTAACCCCATCGGATGTCAGAGGGGGGAAAAAAAGCTTACGATATAAATGAACGCCAATCCATAAAGACGACTGCAGTTCAACAACGGAGGGCTGCAGCAGAGGGGTTGTCTTTGTATAAAATGCCCCAGTTCTCAAAGCTCTAATCATTTCTTTCCTGTGGATTTGGGAGAAAGGGATTGGTCAAAGAGGCACAGGTTAAAGAGAGTTTCAGTCGTCAGCTCTTTACTAAAACCGTTCTTCATCTGAAGGGTGATATGACCCAAATTCAAGTTGGATAAGACAACTGCCATGTTACTTAAAGGTTTAGTTCCAACCCAGTTAGTAAAAATAGGCAGAGAGGAAACAGCATCGCTCCCGAAAGACGGGCTGGGCTTTTCCAGAAACCAAGTCGCAACTCACAAAAGCAAGATTCAGGTCAGATTCTACTGTGATGTGAGGTCATATCACATGCGGGGAAATTAAAGTAGCTGTCACTATGGCTCAAGCCCCTTGTCATTCATCAAGCCCAGACAGCTGAGTGCTAAATGCAACCCAACGCACTCTGGCAGTGATCTTCAGTGTCTTACCCTGCGCATCCTATTCACTGCGTGTTCACGAGCGTTGGCTCCAGCGCACCAGAGGTAACGAGGTGCTGCCACCTCTGCACCGCTTCAGTTGTTCATTTGGTTTTACACGAGCACCAACACTGTCACCCGGGGAACCGAATATGAAATCACGAACAAAGCTGCTCTTCGAGAAAAAAAAAAATCAATCAAGCACACGTGAAGGGGCGCTCATTTCTGCTGGCGTGCCGTGGGAGCATGACTCGTTAGGAGAAAGACAGCAGCATGCGGAGCCGTTATAATGACCCTGTCACAAGCTACAAGCTGAAGCCTGCATTATTCTGTTAATCCTCTGACGACTTCGAATGACAAATGATCCAAAAGAACATGAAATCTGATATCATATTGATCAAACAGCCAACCGTGCGCTGTGTATTTACAGGACTATAAAAGAATCGGAAGCATTGCAAGTTTGCATTCTGTTTAAAGAGCAAGCACAGGACGCTTGGAAAGGAGCGTTATTTCTGCTGGAAATGGAAACGCAGCCTGGCGGCTCTTAGTTCAGCGACTGTCTAACACGTCCTCTGGGCACTAGGTACGGTTTTCACTGCCCACAGCACAAAACTGCTGGAATATTTAGCTGTGGATCCGATAGGCTTTCTAATGAATGCCCATCACCCAGCAATTATTTAGGCAGGTGCTGACATTTCAGGCTTTCAATATTCACTGTGGCCTGTGCTCTGCTTTGGAGAGAACACTCTCCAACCACTAGAATCAACAGTTCCCAACATATTTTCACTGTTCCAAACAGGTCCATATTTTCTATTTGGGCATCGTGTTCCCTCTCGTCAACCCCCATCGGCAGCCATGTCCAGAAAAAAACGAGCACTGACAAACCCACGCTGGGTTTATCACACTGCAAAGTCGGAGGCAGGTAGATATGGGCGAGCATCTACCAGCTAAAGCCAAGATGTCTTTCTCAGGCGTCGTCTGAGACTAAACCAGAGCTGAAAGGACAGTGAATATTGGCGCTGGAGTTGTCAGGTGGACACAAACACCACCCCACAACTTTATACGCCGGGGATCTGATTGTGTGATGCTTTAGTGGCAGAGCCTGTAATAGGCCCATTCACTGCGTACATTTTACACAGGAGTCTTATTATTGCGTTTTCTCCACTTGAATGTAGCTACCTATGTTATACTGCGCAGCTCACCAACACACAACTGACTGACGGCACACAAAGTGTTGCCAAGCAACAACAAGACGCCTCTCATTGCAAACGAATGCCGGTCGGTGAAATCAGAGCTGCGGGGGGGAGCAGCTTCACAGAAATTCCTCGCTTTTTAGGTGGCCACTGAGTCCACCATGAAGGCCGTGTTACGTTGGGTGCATTTTCCAAAGCGCCAACCAACATCCCGTGCCGTGCAGCGGACGTGAGGATTCACGGAGCCTCTTTTCGGCGTGCTAGACTTTACGTTAGAGGAGAAAGCTCACAGGGGGGAAACCGAACGAGACTTGATGAGGTAGACTCAGAGTCAGAGGCCTGTGAGAGGAGGGGAGACGTCGGAGAGCTCAGAGGATGAGGTGGCACCTGAGGACACATCGCAAGTCACTGTACCGTGTCCATAATGGGCGAAGAGGCACATGTTATACTGTCCCAGTCTTACTGTCCATCAAAGTATCCTTATTTTCAATTAATCCTGATAAAGACTGCAATGATCATAACAACCCACGACATGAATATGAGGGACAGAATGATCGATTGGTTTAGGATTCTTATCGGCTGTGGGGCGAAAAGGTTTTCCCAAAGGGTGGCACTAGAAGAAAGGTCATGGGGCGACTAAGACTGAAAGGGTTTATCTCTTTGGGAGCCTGAATGTGCAAAGCAAATGTCATGGTGTCAGCCTGTTAGATTGTGTGAAGCCCTGTGTGAAAAGATGACCTTGTCCTGGGGTTTGTGCAAGAGCAGAGCTCAGAGACAAAGGATTCATCCTCTAGGGAGCGTGAATGTGCTCAGTTCATTTCATGGCCATTAGATTCTGATATTAGTTGTGTACAACTGGAAATTATGATTCATCCTCTAGGGGCCGTTATAAAACGTGTCATTGACCAAAGAAGGAGCGGGGGCGATGTGGCCTTAAAAGATCATCATAACAGAGCTGCTGCTTAGTCGACGTCCAGCTGATCAATATCCAACTTTAAGCGAACTTCAACCCCTTGCGGACCTTCAAGTGGGTGCACTGCATCCTACTGATGATTATCAGACCAACTTCAGCCTGGTGTTGTGTTTCTCTTGTGCAGTGAGTTTCCCCTCACCCCTCCCCTCCCCACGTTTCCCAACAAAAACAGTACAAACTCAGCTGGGTTTCTTTTCATCCATGACGCTGCAACATGCTTCTCTAAATAAATTACCATGAAGCAAACGTATTGTCACCTGCTGAGGTGAACCCCGTCCGGACGCACACATTTCTTCCTGGTGGTGGTGTAGACGAAAGGGCAAGGGGTCACCAACATCATTAACCCTTTGTGGAATAGGAGGACCATCTGGCTAAGATCTCTCGCTAAGGACCAAAGTGTTGGATGGACAGACAACATCCTGTACTCTCCCTCTCTTCTACTCTGTTCTGGAGCCACTGGATCACATTTCTGATGCTGCAGGCATATCAGCAAACACTCTGCCAATCATTGGGCATTGACAGTACCAGTGCAGCTAAACCCAGTCCTACTATCCGAGGCATCTAACCTGCCTCCAATCTTGTGCACTTCTTCAGATTAAAAGTGTTATTCACAAGGCAGCCTTTTTATGGACTTTTAATAGAAACCGCGAAGGCCGATCTACCCCCACTTAGATCGTACTGAAATGTCAATTTCCTGCCTTTTACATCTCCAACAGAAATCAATTTGGTGACTTTCAGTGCAGCCGGCCCTGCAGAAATACCACCCACTCTTGAAGATGAGAACATCACACGCGAGGTAACGAGAGGTAAGAACATTAAATGGCCGAGCTAAAGCGGCGCAGCGAAAACGTAGATGTGTCAGAAATATAACAGTGATTCCTGGCGGAGGCCGGAGCATCACTTTTTCATCTCCCTGAACAGGAACCTGTCTCGTATCGACTCGCAGGCCCACACAGTACATACAGCTCACTGGGACCACGGAATGAGAAATCAATCCAATGGTTCTTGGAGCCGACAGCTCAGAGCAATCACTCGAGGGAAAAAGGGGATTCCTCGGTAGGCCAAGAAGCCAAGGAGGGTGTCCTGCTGCTGGGGGGGGGGGGGGTTTGACGTTGATGGCTCACACAGTCTACAACATTACGTAATCGGTGTACAAACAAGAAATAAGAGTTGTGAACTAGATACACACAGATGGAGCGATTTGAACTACAGCTAATTTCTGGATTACACCTTGGTATGTGCCTGCTCTGATGAGCGCCATCGTCTCCTCGTCGGACAACAGAATGTCCGCGGCAGTGACACAGCTTTGAACACAAGCTACGCGATGGTGTGTTGCTTGTACACAGCGTCAAACGTCCCCGCTGTGATGCCGTTGATAAATCAGCATGCTAACGTTCTTTGTCGAGCTGGCCCAACAATAACATCTTGTTCTGTTTACGGTAATCCAGATAAGCTCTCACTCTGCTCATGAGAAGCCCAAACCATCTCAGGTATGCTAATATTAGCTGGGATACTGGAAGAACGCAGTGTTTGCCCAAGGTCGGTCGCCACTAAATTATTTAGATTATTCTGTGATTTATTAAACACAGGAGTTTGGTGAGCAGTGGTAAAAGGTGCAAAAGGTCAATTTATTTAAAGCTGCACTACTAAAAGTGGATCAAATGGCTATGTGTAATGTGAAAGGTGTAACTCGCAGTGACAAACCCCCGGGAGAATTATCACCAATCTTGGCGGTTCCCCTCAGCTCTGTAAAGCTTCTTATCCTCTCATTATTTTGGTTTTACAGCCCACAAACTGTGCTCTTATCCGCCTGGTTTCCAACAGCAGGAGGCAGCTGTTTTCAGTGGAAAGGCTCTGATAAGCCCACTGTACCGCGCCCGCCCGGCACCACACAGCAGACACACTTAGAGGCCTTTAACAGCTAGAGAGTCAGATATGTTTCTCAGGGGTTTCTGGAGACCAAGGAGAGTGAATATTGGACTTACAGTAATCACCCTGCAGCTACTTCATACAGTGATTATACGTCAGGGTCAGTGTACAGTACAAAGGCCGCTCAGACTCAGGGTACCGGCCAACATCGATTCCAGATTCCAATACCAGCGTCCCCTTTTCCCCAAGTATGAAATCCAAAATTTAAAGAAAAGCAAATGCGTGTGTCATTATCTTATCGCCAAGCAGTAATATTAAGAGAGAATATTACAAGACGTGAAGGGGAGCCGTTATTTTGAGCTCTGTGTTTGCATGCCTACACAGGAAAACCAACACAATCCAATCCCATTAGATTTGGCAACATTTTCACAGAAATTAAATGGGAGCGTGAGCAGAATTGGATGGGGAAACCCGTCGAGACTGTAGTGCTTCAGCGCAGAGAGCAGCTGTCAGGGCTGGTGCATCATAATCAAAGCTACATTTCCTCACTGTGTGTACACGCCTCATCTGCCTGCTCTCATAACGACTCGTGCTGATTTATCACGGAGGCTAGTCAGCACTTTAAACATCAGACGCCCCCGCTGTGCGCTCCCCGGTTTTCTATTTGGCGACCCTCTTAGTCCCGCTCATTATCGTTTTCACTGATGCTCAGTCCGGGTTTTCTCTGTTCGTACGGTTTTAAAGTGTAAAACAAATCACTAGAATGAAGTTATGTACTAAACGTTCGTTCTTGATATAGGAGCTACAGAAACTCCCTTGCACACGAGGTGGAAGCTTTCATTAGACACACTGACCCAGGAGACTATTCAAGTGTCACATCCAACGCAGGACAGCTCCACCCGTTGAAGGTGCTTCGGCTTCATTGAGGTTTGTGCCAGCAGTGTGTGGTCTTTGTGCCGTGAGGCGCTGGACTTTTCTTTTGGTATCTCATTCTGATAAAACGGCCGATCATCATAAGCTTTTCCACGACACTGGACCGGCACGTTTGCATCACGAGATGCATTCGGAGGCTCCTGAAAATGCTAGTTACTGGACCTTGACTTTACTCTAGTGAGCAGTAAATTCAGATTTTGGACACTTTCCAACCATCGTATGCGCGTTTCATTCCATTGAGGGAATTTGTGCCGCATCAACTCGGAATCTGGACGCTCACATACAATGGCGGAGGGCAAATAAGGCGAACGAGGTAGCAAAGAGTGATTTCAGTCACAGCCAGAGCAAAGAAGTTACCAACGGCAGCATTTGCACGCAACAGCTAACACAAATAAACACTGATTCATAAATCTACAGCAGTATTTGGAAAATATTTGACACTAATATAGAGAATATGTGATTTGAAAGGGTTTTCCTCGTAGACTTCCCAAGTTGTACCTGTACTCGGATAGATTTATTTGCAGGAGTTTAAAGTGAGGATTGACTGACTCGTCTTCCCTATCTGCGTATAAGGGATGACATTTTTCTTGTCAGTTGTTTCGCAGTGGGCTCTCAAACAGACGTGCGCCACAGTCATTTCTTCAGAGGATGAATATCTAGGAGGGACTGGGAGGATATTTTATGCGTTGTGTGTTTCAGTGAGATGGCCCGTTAAAAGACAGCTTTTAGTCAGACATATAGCCTTAACACAAACCCAGTGCTGTCTCAGGAGAGGCCCTCCGTCATCCACGATGCATCATTCTGGTCAGTATAGAAACCGCAGTGTGTTAATGGCAGAACAATGGCGCTCTGCTGTGCCACAGGCAACGCGCCACGAACAAGGCCGCTATTTACAGCTTCAGAGCAACGTTAGCTCTGCGTTGGAAGCTAAATGCTGCTGCAGAAAGAGACCGACCCAAGTCCAGATGCTCATAAGAAATAGCCACAGTGGCAGAGGAAAGAGGCTTTGTAAGGCTGCTACTGATACTCTAACAGATGCTAAAGTTGTAACGCAGAGGTCTCTTCAGAATTTGTGATTCTGCATGCAACAATTGTCGTGAGCCAGATTCAGATCCGTCCTATTCAACACATGTTCCACATGTTCGATGCCCTCTACGCTCCGGACGCGAGCTCCAGATAGCTAATGGAGCGGACGATTGATGGCAAATTACATCAGTTATCTGCAAATCAAACACATCCTAGCAGAGCCGGCTAGCTCCTGCATTCAGATCGATGCCAGAAGGCTCCCCAGCTGCTCGGTTATCGGCAGCAGTGAGAACACGGGGGTGTGCTGCAGTGCAGCAGGGAGGCCTGACACATTACAAAACCACTGTGGCTATTTCAGGAGCTGGAGACGCGTATACTGTAAGTCAAGGGGTGTGCGGAGTGTTCTGGGTGTGGAGCCTGGATGCATGTCCAGCTGCTCTCATTAGCGGTAACCACACATGACATCTGACATCTGACATTCCATCTAAATGGGCGGCTGACTCGCTAGAGGCAATTAAGCAAAGGGAAGGGGAATAATGTGTGACATATCTGCCGCGGTCTGAAAGGGATCTTCTGCTGCTGACCCGGCGGGACATGGAGCGTCTCGCAGCGGCTACGGTTTCTAATAATCTCGGGAGGCTGGTTGCGTCGGGCTGAGGATTCCATCATAACATTATCTGGAGAAAAGTCTCTTTACACTAAGTCTCGGCTACAGAGTCTCTACCCAAGGCCCAAGTGAAGATATACAAATTCCAAGTCAAAGTCCTAAACTCTGTGTTTCCAGTCCTAAACGGCTCATTTTGTCCAATTCGGCAACATTTTAAGGAATTAAAACATTTCAAACAGCAGACGAGCTTTTAAAATGGCGACATTTCACGGCAAATTCATCCCTTCCAATGGAATCACCGCGACCACATTTTTTCACATCAAGATCAACTTTGGCCCTTAAATTCGCGCCAGTGAAGGAAGCCATCTTGACAGTACTGGCGCTCGAGGGGACGGAGAGCAGGAGAGCGCAAGATGCAGGACGCTATCGTAGCTTATTGGCTGTGCTGCACCATCCGCTTCCACTCTGTTTGGGTAAAACTGTTCCATGAAAGAGGCGTTGTTTGAGACGGGAGTCGAGTGCACAAATACGTCTTTGGAATAAAGCGTGTTAACGAATTGTCCCGTTAGCGACCGAGTCAACGAGCTAACGAGAGTCACCGTTAACGAGGAGAGCTTTGTTTTCCCTCTTCGATACCTTTTAAATCGAACGAAACGGGGAGCAAAATGTTTCTCGTGACCACGGCAAAGTCTTCGCGGTGCATATGAATGTGATGATCTGTATAAAAGGTCTCATGTGCCTGCTGGGCGGTGCCGACAGTTGCAACTTTACCTCCCGCTTGCACAACGTGATCAGCTTCTGTCCAATCGATTCAAAGTATCAGTTGTCAGAAAACAGGGAGCTGATTCGCTGCTTTTAATCTTTGGTCCTGTGGAGGGTTATCAAGTCGCTCCAAGTCAACAGGGCTAAAGTCCAGGTGAAGTCGTGAGTCACCGGAGTCAGAGTCAAAGTCGAGCTTCAAGGGCTTTTTGATTTTGTCCAGTCGAAAGTCGCCAGATTCGCCAGTCGCGGTCATGTGAGCGGAGCCTCTCCGCCGTTGTCTCTGCGCTTTTCAGCATGAAAAGAAATACATAGTGAAGTGAAAAGAAAAATCCAGTCCGATTAGCAGTCTATATCGCAGCCGGAGAACGTAATGACAAAATTAAGTCAGATCACAAAATAATGATTTATGTGTCTCTGTCTGTGATGAAAATAATGAGTTAATTAAATCGTTGATATGACACAACAAGTCTGAAAAGCAAATGAAATAGTTTAGTCATTAACTGAGGACAAAGGGCCGAGGACATCAGCAACCAGTGGACGGTGGCTCTCGGCCCATATCAACGTTTGTGCTGTAACGTGTTTAAACCCCCCCTGAGCGGACCTGACCCGACCCGCCCACAAGTCACACTCATTGGCACAGAGGGCACAAAAATAATTTCATCCCGAGTGAGTCACGATTCTAACTTATTACATTTCCGTTGTATGAGGTCATTTTTAGAAAGCCAGCTCTGAACAGCTGTGCCGATAAATGTAAAACCACATGTGAGCAAAGAGACGACAGGACGCGTAATCTGGAAGCCCATCTGTGCTGAGCAATATAACGCGATGACACAAAGCATGTTGTCACACTGTTGTTACAGCCAAGAGGGAGCAATAAAAGACCGTACAAAGCCGGGGTGGGGGGGGGACAGCACCTTCTGAAAATTCAGTACTACAAGTGTTAAAAAATACATCCTTATGTGAATCATATAAAGACGAAATGAACAATTTAACCATCAAAAGCTTATTATTAAGACATGCTATTTTACGTGGCTTCCTTTGAATTTTATTTCAGGTTACTTCCAAATGTCGTTTTTTTCCCAAAATTATAATAAAAATGAAAATGTGGAAGTAAAAAAAAAAATGCTGAAATAAAAGAAACCGTTACTGTGAAAATGAGACGCTAGATTTAAACACATCAACTTGGAATCGTGTGTTTGTGCTCTGCTCTGTACCAGCGCCGTAAAGGCTAGAAACGCTGCGTCAAAATGTAATGCATCGTCTCACTTTTTTTCCCCTCTTACTGCTGTTCTCGCTTGTTATTGTTTTTCCCGAGGAAAATAAGCGGTTTATTTGACACTATAACGTAATAATTATACATTATCTCAGGGTTTAGTAAATGCCCCTAAAAAACAGTAAAAGGGGCAAAAAAAAAAAAAATAGGCTAACTTCTAAAAATGTATGTGAACAATGACGTCAAACCTAACATGTACAGTTCCGTGCAAGACAGAAGGGAGAGTGAAGAGGATGAACACGTTATTTTTTAGCTCCTACAGCGCTTTCATGTCTCCACGCTAAAACATTCCCATTAGATTTAACAGGGCTTCCGCAGAAATCAAATGTGAGCGTGAGCAGGGGCTGATGAGGAACTTGAGACTGGAGGCTCATTTTAGCACTTCAGCCCAGATATTACCATTATACCAGCATTATTAATGAGCCACTGAGCTGACGGGCTGCCCTGTCTTCACATATCCAAAGACCATCTGAACATCAGTTTCTTCTCCAGTCGCGGTTGCAACGGTGCCGTTTCATCACGTCACAAAGTTGATGAAACCGAGAGCAGCTTGATCCCCCAGCAGCACTTGAATGGCAAAATCCACCTCAAGACTAGATGGTTCCCCACAAAACCCTGTTTGAGGAATCTCATTGGGCGAAAGCCCGGAAGGATAAACACTTGACTGGTTTGATCCAGTCTATTAACATTCTCCCCGTGTGCCCCCCGCCGCTCCCGCTCTGTCTTCCGGTCGTGCCCAGCGTGTCCCAGACTAAAGTAAGTCATCACTGGCACACTGGCTTCCACGCTGTGACAGCTGAGTCCTGTGATGCGTGAAGGACCTGCACGCTGACTCGTCTCTCTCGATCCCACACACGTACAGAGCACAGACTACTTTCTGACGCTCGCAACAGACCAGACCAATCCCCGCTTAGCCCCTACGACTACTAGGACTGACTCCCTTTTTTTTTCTTTTTTTTTTTAGAATTAACACTTGAAATGATGAAGGCACTTGCAAATGACAAGGTGACACAAAATGTAAACCATGCTTTGGTGTGGATTGTAGACAGTAAGTACCGGGGTAGCTTAGGCTGAACTGTGAATGTGAATGGGGTTTTAAATAGATAGAAAGTTATATATTTTGATGTTTAAATGTATACATTTTATTGTTTTATCTGCCCAGGGACTGCGGACGGAAATTAGCTGTAGCTAAATCTGGTGTAAAGCATCTTTTCTTTTGTAAGATTAATGTACTTGCACATGGTCCCTGTCAAATAAATAATAAACTAAACTAAAGGACGACCTCGGGATGCAGTGTGTCCCACATATGCAACACATACATATAGAGCGGTTTGTACCCATTATAGGTGAAGGCGTATTAGCCAAAATATCGCCGTTTTGTGTTGGCTTGTTGAAATATCTTCGGTGCAAAGCTCAATCATGTTGCCTTTAGTCTTTTTTGTTGGCATGTCTGCCTTTGATAGTTGACAGATAGGGGTGAGGTGGAAGCCATGCATCAATGATCCCCAAAGGGACTGAGAGACAATTATGACACTTATTGTGAAATCACAGATGTATTTTACCAGAGCCCCACTGTCACTGACGGTTGCATTTCCACTCAACTGATGTCACCCAGATGCTGCGCGGAAAACCCCCGAGGCCTGCCTGCCGACTGTCTGTCACACACACACACACACACACGCAGCGTTCGTTTTGAGACACTCATCCTTTCCCTGATACCGTGACATGTTTTGACCCCTCTTTGTCATATGAGCTAAGCTCTGACAGCTGGAGTCGGACCAGAAGCCAGAGGGACGTCATACACTGACACGCTACCAGCCAGCAGAGGACCCCGAGCGCGCAGGAGCGGTACTGGGCCGAGCAGAGGGCTCGCACGGCGACATACAGAAAGAATGTGCCATGAACCAAACAGCTGGAAAACTGTCACACACATTGAGAAATGACTCTTTGTTTTATTACAACTTGAGGGGTTAGGGCCAGTGTGAAGCCTGATCAACCGATATCCGTGCCATTCATGTGCGTGGACAGCCGGCCGGCCAGAGGAAGACACTCGCGCTCGTGTCCTACTGGCCCCAAAAATGAAGAAGCCGGAAGAAAGTTTTCAGCACGTGCGCTCAGTGAGCAATGGCCACGCTATAAACCCCCTGACATGCCCTGGAAGCTACTCATGCTAGCGTTAGCTGCTGCCAGCTGGAGTGCAAACATCAGGCTTTAGGATGGTTTCAGGTCACAAATCAAACAGGACCCACAATCACCCTAACCAACAAATACATACTGAAGTCACTCTTTGTAGTTGTAACAAGTGTGCCGTGGCAGTGGAAACTTATACATAAGTTTATTCATAGGCAACCGGTGCTGCACAAATGAAAAGAAACAGCCGGGACACAATACAATTAAATAGATTTAAAACTCCAAATAACACATACATCCATCTACATAAAAAACAACACAAATAGAATCCAAAATGTGAAAGAATGAAAATGGGTTTCAAACCAGTTTTGTGTCCAGTGTAGGTGAGGTCCTGATGTGGAGCGGTGGGCTGCTCCATAGTTTAGCAGCAGCTATGGCAAAGGCCCGATCTCCCCCGTGCTTTAATCTGGACTTTGGGACGACCAGCAGCATCTGGCCAGCTGACCTCAGCGATCTCGAGGGAGTGTGCAAAGATTAAAGATCAGCGAGGTAAGGAGGCGCCGACCAATTGAACGACTAAACAACAAACAATGAGATCTTATAATCAATTCTGAAACAAAGTGGAAGCCAATGCAGAGAGGCCAGGATGGGTGCGATGTGGTCACGCTTACGTGCCCGGCAGCAGCGTTTTGGACCAGCTGTAGGCGGGAAAGCGGCGGCCGACGCCTGAGTAAAGACTATTGCAATAGTCAAGCCGAGACGAGATAAAGGCGTGAATCACACAGTCTCCCAAGAAGTCACCAATACACCAGCCTAAAAACCAGTTCCCCAACTAGGGCCTTACTCCGCTTTTTAAGATCACTATCTGTATTTAAAATGCCAGCACAGTCTGGTTTTCATGCCTCTCACATCCTATTCACACGCGTTGTGCTGCTGTCTAGTTTACGGACGGCTGCTGACGACAGTTCTCATGCTCACAACCTCAATGCTCCTTTTTATTTCTACAACATTAAACTGTCTGTAGATTCGGAGATTCAGAGCAGGGGAAAAACCTACCGTACTTCCGAGCTCCACGGGGAAGGGAAACGGTCTAAAGAGCTCAAGACTCCAGCAACACTACGGCCAACGACTTATAGATTCCTCGATTGTCTATAAAATGTCCAAAACACAGGTTGATCGCAATTTCCCACAGCCCAAAGTGACGTCTTCAAATGGCTTGTTTTGTCCAACCAACAAACCCATTATATTCTGTTTACTGTCACACGTGACAAAGAAAAGCAGCAAATCCTTAAATTTAAGGGGCCAGAACCAGCAAACGCGAACAGCGTTTTAAAGATTATGAACAGAGCCAAATAGCTGCCGTTGAATTTTCTTTCGATTGACTTGGTAGAGCTTGTGCGGAGTCAGAACCATCCACCACAGACTACAAAGAACCATAACATCCCCGGTTCGTGTCTGGCCGGCGACCCCTGCTGCATGTCGCTCCCATTTCTCTCTCGGCTCTCTGTATGGACACACGCGCGGAACGCCACAGTCTCCGATGCTCACGTCACAAGTGGGATTCAGAGTTCACCAACAGCCCTGGGAGGTTCTGGAAAACGCAACGATCAAAATATTAAACATGTGAGAACAATCAGGATGTTGTTAAATTCTGACTTCAACTTGTTGCCTTTCCCCCCCTGTTTAGTTCTTTCATCGAGATTTAGAAGAATACCCGCTAATTGAATCTTTTCACTGACGTACCACACGCTCGCCCTGGTGCTTCCCCGAGCCTGACACATACGCTGTTACTAGTGCAGGGCCCTTCCCTGCTCGCTAGGGACGTGGATGCTAGACGCTGAGAACGGTCACCGGTGTCGCAGTAGATTTGGTGCCACACAACATTAATGCGACCCACGGAGAACTTCCAGCTCACAATGAGAGCAGAGTATGGAGCCATTCACAACTAGTTACAATTCAGCACATTGTTGGCACGCCATTAAACAGACGTTAAGGGTCTGCCATGTTACATAAAGGGGGGTGGCTTTGGCCTGCAACAGTGGGTAAATGGGAGTTGCTGCAGCTATGCTGAAGTAATTGGACCAATCCCCAGCCGATACTACTTTAACCCTTCCCCTGCTCGGTCAGCGCAACACCGTCCCTCTCCCTGGATTACTGCACTGCTACCTAGACACTTTAAGCTGCACTGGCACTTTGTGTTTACAGGGAAAATTGCTTTAACATATAAGTCAGGTTTTACGGGTTGATGCCACATTTCTAGATTTAAAGTGGCCATAATGAGTTGTTCAAAGATGACCTGTGTTACAATCTGAGGACATATAATACAATAACATGCCTTTCCACCCAGATATTTACTTGCTGGGTTTCTTCGAAAGCTTTAATACAAAATGTACATACATGTTTTATCCTATAAAACAATATTACAGCAGTTTGCACAAATCTCAACATATGGCTGCTCAACATGGTTTTACTTAATTACTAGATTTCAGAGATGTTCGTTAGAAAACATCTCAGTGTAGCTAACATTTCAATAAGTTGGAATGTAATCCATCCATCCAAAATGTGTCACATTAAAAACAAATGGTACGAGTGTCACAGTTTTGGTTGCATATTGGCAAATCTTTAGGTCAGTAAAATTGCTCATAAAGATTAGAAGTAGTTCTGTGCTAAAGATCATTCCAATGTTTACTGACCGCTCATAAAACGGTCTAAGGACTTCAAACGTAAGCAATGAGGGAACTTCATCTTTACGAGTAACACTGCTGCAGCTTGGAGGCAGAGATCCGTCCCTGAGGACTCGACGTAAAGCTGCACGTACACACTTTAACAACACGCGTGTTGGGTGTGCTCCACGAGCCTTTTGCTTTCACACGTCCAAGTCTCTTTTCACGGGGAGTGACATCATTTGAGTAATACTGGCTTGGACTGGGACCAGTTGTCTCCTGGTGTCCCAGTGGTCACTGGTGGAAAGTGACTGAGTACTGTGCATAAGTACAATTTCGAGGTACTGCCTCACTTAAAGTGTAGTTGTGAAAAGTGTGGCCACACGTGCGAGCGCTTTCAGATCCCGCAATACTGCCGTAGAGAAGAGGCGTCATTACGCCTGCTTTGCTTTCTCACACTGAACCAAACGACGCCGGCATAATGCCGCCCCACTGTGTGATTTAGATAGCGCGGAGTACCCACCTCAACGTAGGCGGCGCTGATCGCCATAGCGACGCTATTCCAGCAGTTATAAGAGAAAAACACGGGAGCTTTTACTTTGGTCTTTGTTCACGGACAAACCTACACTGAACATTTACTGCCAGATCGACAGCGTCACTGCTCAGCTTCTCCTCTGTAATTCGGCCGGTACCCTTAAAAGTACCGAGCTCGCTACCCAACCCCGGTCAGGTGACACCAAGATCAGTGGGAATCATCCTCTGGAGGCAAAGACTACCGAAACCACATTTCATCACACTCAGGCCAGTAGCTGCTGTGATACCTTGCTCTAATATCTGTCCAACACTAGTTAGCTTCTCTAGGTTTGGACAGACTGTCAGTCAGCCCTGAAGTGCGAGGTGCACAGGCAGTAGCTCCTAACAGTGATCAAGTGTTTTAGGACAGACTTCTCGTATTTGTCACACTTGTTACTTATGTTTCATAATGTCGACAGCTGTGATCGATATATCCTACCGTAAACGACAAACAGCAGACCGCAGACCCCCTACCCCCCCCCCCCGCCCGGCGCCACAGATCACACTGTAGCTGCAGAATAATGGACGGGTAACATTAAAAAGCCCAGAGGTGTTAAACGCGGAGCGGTGTGACCACATTCTCACGTGGAAGCTGCTATAGTTCGCACTGTGTTGTTGCTGGAAGCCCGTCGTATTTTCATCCTCAGGGGGTTGGCCACCGTTTCAGAGCAGTGATTAATTCCTGTTAGTACATTACATAACACTATGGTTACAGATGCAGCTGATGTACTGGTCCCACTTTATGTGCCGCACGCAACCGTGAATTAATGCTGCGCTGCTTCTCTGATGTGATGCAGTTTGTCAGATGTTGTTCTATAAGACACCATTAACCGCAATTGATTCTGTTCTGTTTTATTGTCCCCATTGTTTAAAGATGGTTTCAGTGCCAATGATCCAGTCATAGCGGAAAATGGTCAAATCTTTCATTGAATATAAAAAATTTTTAAAAAAGCAGCTATTGGTAACTTTAATCCAAAAAATATCTAAAGGCCGCATTGCTGGAACTTATTTTTAAATGTCTAGAACAGAAATTGGTGTTTTGGTTTTTTTTTGCTAATTGTCTGGTATACACCCCTTATTTAGAAGAGGCAACCGACCCCCAGGGGGATTAACTCCACCCGGCCACTGCGTCACCATGGGCAGGTGGGCGCTCATAAACAAGCACACCCTCTCTGTTGATTTCTAAGAAACTAGTGTACGCTGTTGGCTTTTGGACCGCAGAGCCCGCTCTGGATCTGCGTGGGTGTCAGACAACCAAGACAAGAAAGGGCAAAGTCAGGATGAACAGCATGAGTGTGTCACTGCCACCCAGGACGGCATCAAAGAGCCACCTGTCTTCCTGAACAGAGCGAGCGAGTAAATGAGTGCAGGGGCTATGAAAGGAGGAAGAAATCATTATGGAGAGGGGGGGGTCCGGGGTGTTTTTATGTTAGTCCTTCTTGGCTCCTGGCTGACTCTTCTGTGTGTGCTGCTTTTCTGATACAACCGACAAAAGGGAGCATTGTCTGACTTCAGCGTCCCCTGCCAGAATGATTTGTCTTTCTCCTGAAGGCGTGCGCTCACCTGCAGCCTCTTTGAATACGGCTCCGAGACGACTTGGGTCTTATTGTTGTGGTTGCCGTCATCATTTCTATAGCGTATGATAACATTGTACTCCTCACCAAAGTCATTGCTGAGACCTGAGAACATGGCGACATGGCTACACCAAAGTCTGATGGGGCAGTCAGGGGGTTAGAGAGGTTGGAAGCAAGCAAACCGTTTATCCAGATTATCTAAACCCCTTTATTTCGAGGTAAAACCGAAAGCGAGCGCACCTGAAATGTCGCTAATAATCCCTACAACTCCAGGAAGTACATCAAAGTTGAAGCAGGAAGTGGGGCTGCAACAGACAGTTTGGGTAATCATTTTACTGTCCGTCCAAATAAGCTGAGTTTAAAAGCAGTCTGATCATCTGACTGCTCGCAGAAAGTACGAGCTTAAGTTTAAAAAAGCAAAAATGAGTTAACTGTATTAGAAAGGAGATGTGGCTTCAGGGTACCTGTCCTGTTTTATAGTTAGTGATCCCGCGGACATGTGGAGGAGCCTGCCGGTGCACAAAAATACCTTAATAACGTTTGAAAAAAGGTGTTCGTGCTTCTTTACACCGTGCAAGGACTGACAGGAAGCCAGAGGCAGACAAAAGCCAGAGATTAATGATCGAACATTGTGATAATTAAAAGTTCCAACTGCTAAGAAAATGCTAAATAATGCCTGTGATAAGATCTGTTAAAGCCTCCTTTCACTAAGATAAAAGCCATGACAGAGGCATCTTGACGGGGCCTGCACGCTATCTGTTTGGTGCACCGGACAGGAGAATCCTGGATAGGGAAAGCCACCCCCAGACAAACTTTAAAGCAGCGCAGTGACTACACAAGCACGGTACCAATCACTACTCCGACACTGAATCAGTAGCACCTGAAAACATGGGAATGATAGTTTTAGATACGAAGACTGGGACTATCACATACACACCCTGTTTGGAGATTTCAGTGCCCATTTTATTGTGTTGTGTTGGTGGCGGTTAAATTAAAATCTGACAGAAGCACTCAGATTATAGCTGTGCGTCGAGGCATCCCGTAGGATCACATCAGAGGCTACAACTTAAAGGAAGTAATGAGTACGCTGAAATTGGATGTTTTGAAAGTAGCGTCGCCCTCTCTGGCTCCGGGCTGGGGCTGTAATCCCACAGCTTGCCAGCACTGAGCGGGCAACCT
The DNA here is from genome assembly GCA_011952105.1 of Coreoperca whiteheadi. NCBI lineage: Eukaryota > Metazoa > Chordata > Actinopteri > Centrarchiformes > Sinipercidae > Coreoperca > Coreoperca whiteheadi. Next base: position 1,311,709 of record CM022479.1, read on the forward strand.
GGGGTCGTGAGTTACGACCCCGTTGCTAAGCTGCAAATGCCAATCATTGACGTTTTGTGCCTTGGATTCTTGACAAGCAACCGCCCTCATCACTGATTGCATTTCCCAACTGTTTCAGCTTCACCGTGAATCCCCCTGAGGCTGACACTGTTGTGTCCAAAAGCCCATTTATAACTGGAGCGTTGCCTGATGTGATCGGTGACTCTAGGCTGGAAAACTCGCGCTCTCGCTCGTCTGTCTCGCTGGCGAGACGGCTTTGTCTTCCAGCAATGACAGAGGCCATTCCGAACAACTCTTTCCACCAAGGTCAAGTATAAAGCACCGAGAGCCAGACCGTGACAAATGCAGAGGCTTTATTTTTTTGACCTGTGCCGTTCAACATCCTGTACGCTCACTTCGTGCACTTGGAGGAGTGTGTGTGCATGCTGTGATGATGGCAGCTGATCTATGGTACTAAGAGCAGCGCGGCGATGCAATCATCAAACAAGACGCAGCTCCGTCTTTGGTTTAGTGACTCACGCCGGCACACGTATCATGAGAGGTTTCCTGTGCCACCGTCGAGCCAGACGCTGAAGTCTGCTGCTCGCCAGTTAACCAGTTCAACGACGTACGGGCCGATAATGCAGTCCCAGAGGGCTCTTCAGCCCGTACAGCAGAAAGCCTGGAGGAGAGCTGCAGCTGCTGATACACAGTCACACCCACTGACAAGAGGAAATGGGAAGTATCATTATGTAGCATTACACATCAACAACTGCATTGCAGTCCGAGCTGTTCAACCAAGCATTGTCCAGAAAGTGCTAATAATAGGTCAGTGTCCAGTCAGCAAAACTGACACACCGAAAAAGAAACTTCCAGCCAAACACGCACAGCCACAGTCCTACACAGGCTCATAAATAGTTGGAAACAGCGTAGCGATCGATACACAGGATGACTCAGATTGCACAGAGCGCGGCCACTACAGCTCAAAGCCAGATGTAGCCTCTGAGGTGTAATACTCCAGCTCTGTGTTCACCTCCCGGCGCTGCAAAGAGCAAGCCAAGGACAGAGAAGCTGAATGTTAAAGTGTCACTTTAGGCAAAAAAGCGGAAAACAAAAACAAAACAAAGAAGGGCTGAGCCATTACCACCGGCCCGGCATCAGAGGAACACACAGCGTCGGCCACACAATGAATCATGGGGGAGCCTCGAAGGATGAGCACTCAGCCCGGACAACAAATGGCATGCTTTCCAGACGGACACCGGCCTTCCTCAAATAGTCCCCCCTGCATAAACTGTCTTCAGGCTTTTGTCTTACTAACTCAAAACTACCGTGAACCATTGAAATGGCCCTCCTTGCAATTTAGCATTACTCTCCCACAAAGTTGGGGGAGCAGCAGGAACGAACGGCCAAAATTGGTGCAGCAGAGGCGAAGGTATCCTATTACTTCAAACTCCCCAAAAGCACTGAATCCTACATTTCCCACAATGCAACCGGACAGCGTCTAGATAGTCGCTTCCTGCCTGGTAAACCCCCCAGGTCTTTCAAACTTCATGCCCGCAGTTTGTAACACAAGCTTTCTGTCAGAAATCCCCAGGGTTATTTTCTCAGAGTTGATAGCGCTCCTGCAGAGCCACAGGCGACATTATACAGTGGTTTTCTCAGCCTGAGTAGGACTAGCCATGAAAACGAGATTGGTTTTGGCATGTAAAATTGCCCCTGTAACATATACACAGCTGTGCTCGACTTCCCTTTCTCCCTCTTTGATCGAGAGGGAAGAGAAGAGAGAGGAAGGAACACTATAGTTTTTTGGTACTCTTTGTTCTTTGAGCCTTTCCTCTGTGGCAATGAGCACCGTTAACAGGTAAGCAACAACCCCCCCCACACACACACACACAGATATATAAATATCCTGACTGCCAGAGATAGAAAAAAGAGACGTTTCGTCTGCCATGTGTGCAATTTAGGGTGCATCAAGAGGTTTTTGAAGGTCAATCTTAACATTTTTGGATTAAAGCTGCCATTGCTGATATTTTGTCCCAATATTCAATCTTTAAACCATTTTCATGGTACAAACATCTCTAAAAATAAAAAGTTCTCTGACAGAAATGCATTCTTGCCCGGATGGATACGCCTCTGAAGCAGCATTTAGACCATTCGAGTCTATTTAGGTTAAAGGATTCGAGTACACCCAGTGTAACTGTGTGCTATCAACCTGCATCATGTCAGTGGTGGATGGCACCCACAGCAACGCAACACAGCACTAACCCTGATGGCTGAACCACACACCGCCACGACAATGCAACCTTTGCGCACACATATGCACACAAACACCATGGCGCACTCGCTGGCAGGTGCAGCCTCCGAGCGGACGGGCAAACAGACAGCCTCGCGGGGCGACAATGCAGCGAAGGGGAAGCCAGCCGGGACCGAGCACCGGCCACGCTCGCACTGCTAGCAGGCTGCGTGCACACAAGCCCTGCCTGCAATGCGTGACTCGACGAGCAATAAGGCACGAATCAATCACACATGCTAATCATGGAGGCAGATGGAGCTCCCCCACGCACGCACACACACACACACACACACACACACACACACACCAACAAGAATCCCGGCAAGGACGCATTTCGTCCGTATCCATTGTCTCTGGAAACACAAGACGGACTGATGAAAAGATGGATGAATGGAT